>JAYESA010000018.1:21395136-21424040 GCA_036927795.1 Iris macrosiphon | reverse complement strand
ACCCTATCATCTATCCACAGACCAGGTTGGATAATTGACTCTGGGGTATCCCGCCATGTGACAAGTGCCCATGATGAATTCCAAGATTACACTAACCTGACGACACCTGAAAGCATTCAGACTGCTGATGGTACGGCTAGACCCATTATAGGTAAAGGCACAGTTGAATGCACCCCTTCCATAACCCTTATTGATGTCTTGCATGCTCCATATTTTTTCGTTAATCTATTGTCCATTAATGGCATTGTTCTTCAACTTAATTGTGTTGTTTCCTTTGACATTCCTAAGGTAATTTTTCAGGAGAAGGAAACGGGAAGACGGTTGGGAACTGACACTTGGCATAAGGGACTATGGTACTTGGACAGGGGTGGGCTGGACGCAGCACTAGCGTCACTGGTGGAAGAAGCACAACCGGAGGAGCCGCGAAGAACAGTGAAAGCAGAATTATTACTACAACATCAGCGCATGGGATACTCTTCATTCAGTCTACTGAGTCGGATGTATCCATTTATGTATCAAAAGGCTAATAAACAAATGTTGGTTTGTGATGCTTGTGAGCTTGAGAAACATACCAGAAGCTCTTATGTGATTCTGGAAATAGAAGTTTAGTTGCTTTTGATATGATACACTCTGATGTGTAGGGACCTTGTTCTACAACTGGAGTTAATGGTTTTAAATGGTTTGTCACCTTTATTGACTACTACACTCGTGTCACCTGGGTATACCTAATAAAGAGTAAGAGTGATGTCTTTGCATGCTTTCAAGATTTTTATCGCAATATTACAACACAGTACAGTGCTAAAGTGAAGATTTTGAGATCTGACAATGGGACATAATACACCAACAAGGCTATTGAAGAGTACTTATCAGTCCATGTGATACAACATCAGACTTCGTGTGCCTATACACCAGCACAGAATGGCATGGCAGAGTGGAAGAACAGACAACTGTTGGAAGTAGCACGGTCAATGATGTTTGCCATGAATGTTCCTAAACACTTGTGGGGGCATGTCGTGTTGACGGCTACATATCTCATCAACATGATGCTCTCTCAGGTGTTAGAATGGAAGACACCGTTTGAGATACTTACAGGAGAGAATAAGTAAATTGTTCCCTCAAAGGTATTTGGATGTGTATGTTTTGTGAAAGATAACAGACATGCGATGGAAAAGTTGGACCCTCGGGTAGTGAAGTGCATCTTTATTGGCTACTCAAGGACTCAGAAGGGATACTCTTGTTAGAGTCCGGTAGAGCGAAGGCTCTTTCCAAGCATGGACGTTACATTCAGAGAGATAGAACCATACTACCACAATGGTTCAAGTGAAGGCTCCGCATTTGGTGACACACCTAACACAGAAGGTGTTAGGAGTGAGGGGGAGATGGGTCCAAGCGTGATTGTCGGGTCAGTTCCATGTCCAATGATGGAAGCTGGTCCAAGGAAACAAGGGAGAGATAGTGAGAGTAAGGAAAGTGACGAGGATGTACATAATCAGGAGGAATAAAGTGGTGACAATCAGGAGGAAGAAAGTGATGCTCCAGTGCAGAAGGAGGAACAGACTACAGAACAATCTACATAGCTCCAAGTTTACAGAAGGAGAAAGCAGCATTCTACTATTGTGCCTATTATTGTGCCTATTGCCCCTACTGTGCCATATCCCTTGCCTAACCCTGTCCCAACTCTTGAAAATGCACCTCCCACACCGGATCCCTCCGATTCGGATGCGGATCCCTCTTATTCAGATGGTATGATCTCTTTACCACTTTCTCATATTTCCTTAAGGAGATCTTCTCGCAGTAATGCGAAAAAAGTTCCTAATCATTATGGTTATGAACATGACATTGCCAATTTTTTATCCTACTATAATATATCCTCTACCTATCGAGCATTCATTGCATCGTTAGATACCATCTCTTTGTCTAAGTGTTGGCAGAAAGCGAAGGAAGATCCAAGGTGGAGAGCTGGAATGTTGGAGGAACTTGGAACACTCGAAAGAAATAGGACATGGGAGCTTGTTCCGTTGCCTAAAGGAAAGAGAGCAGTTGGATGCAAATGGGTCTTCACAGTAAAGGAGACGCCAGAAGGAAAGGTGGAGCGGTACAAGGCAAGGTTGGTTACAAAAGGATTCACTCAATTCTATGTCATCGACTATGATGAGACATTTGCTCCAGTGGCAAAGATGAGCACTGTGAGAACCCTGTTCTCCCTTGCAGCAAACCACGGGTGACAGCTGTATCAATTGGATGTGAAGAATACTTTTCTTCATGGGGACCTACACCGTGGTTTTGCACGAAGCAGTCGACGAAAAATGTGTGCAAGCTAAAGAAATCACTGTATAGGCTCAAGCAATCTCTTCGAGCCTGGTTTGATAGATTCAGAAAGGCTGTCACAGGCATAGGGTACCGCCAGACCAATACATATCACACGATTTTTTTCCAGCATGCAAGAGGCCACATCACCATACTTGCAGTATATGTGAATGATATAGTGATCACAGGTGATAATGATGAGATCACCCAGCTGAAGTCAAAACTCGCCAAGGAGTTTGAAGTGAAGGACTTGGGAATAATGAGATATTTTCTCGGGATCCAGGTGGCTTGAGGAAGATATGGGATCGTCCTCTCTCAGATGAAGTATGTACTAGACCTGCTCACAGAGACTGGTACAATGGGATGTCGATCGGCAGTCACTCCAATCGATCAGAAATATAAGTTGGGTGCAGAGACATGAGAGCCTGTTGATCGTGAGAGATATCAGAGACTTGTAGGCAGATTGATTTATCTAGGCCACACTCGTCCTGATATCTCATTTGTTGTGAGTGTAGTGAGTCGCTACATGCATGATCAAAGGAAGAGTTACATGGATACAGTTTTTCGTATCCTGAGATATCTGAAGGGGACTCCTGGAAGAGGGCTATGGTTCAAGAAAAATCGACACCTGGGTGTTGAAGGGTACTGCGATGCAGATTGGGCAAGCTGCATGGACGACAGAAGGTCTACCTCAGGGTACTGTGTCTTTATGGGGGGTAAACTAATCTCATGGAGAAGCAAGAAATAGTCTGTGGTAGCACGATTGACTGCTGAAGCAGAGTATAGAGCTATGGCTCTGCGAGTGTCAGAGTTGTTGTGAGTAAGAGCACTGCTGACGGAGTTGAAGCTGGACCAGGGAACACCGTTGCATCTTCGGAGTGACAGTCAAGCTGCAATAAGTATAGCTAACAATCCAGTCAAGCATGACAGAACTAAGTACATCGAGATCGATCGGTTCTTCATCAAAGAGAAGCTAGAAAAGGGATATTAAAGCTCGATCATGTTCGCTCAGAAGAGCAAGTTGTAGATTGTTTGACTAAGGGCCTTAATTCATCGAGTCTTTCTAAACTATTGACAAGATGGGGATAATTAATATCTATCGTCCATCTTGAGGGACAATGTTGAGAGTATTAGTGGGTGTTTAGTCCCACATCTAGTAGAATAGTAGAGAGAGGGGTTAGCCTCTCCTATATATATGTAGTCCCACCCATCAATAAAATTAAGCCAAGTATTAAACCAAGTTTCTATTAAAGCTCTATTGAAACCAAAAGGACTTAGGAAAATATTCCAAAGTTATATTGACCTAATAAATATGATTTAAGTCAAAGATATTACCAAGTTATACTAGATATAGTTAGATTATGTACAGCAAAAAATCACTGAACTCAATATACATAGCAATTGGTGATGAATTACCTTTTGGGGAAGGTTGGTTATTAGTGGAAAGAAGAGACTCATTACCTGCATTTTTTCTTCAAGTACATTGAGCCCATATATTGCTGCAGCCCGTTCACTTGAAATTGCTCCAGCATCTCTTAGACCTTCAGAAGATATATACTGACCAAAGTTCCAAACAGAGAAATATAACTCTCCCTGTTTATTATGAATCACAACAGTAGTGGTGTAAAACATGCCAATCATCTATAAATTACCTGAGCAGCAGCAGCAGAATCGTCAACATTCTCCCTAATAACACTTAACTTGCTCAACGCAATTTCACATTGATCAAGTGCCTGCAAGTTATGGGCAAAATATTGATGGGAAAATGTGGAAATATAGAGGCATTTAGACTACAAAGATAAGCATATATCTACCTGCGGATGACTTAAAACGCGTAATAGATTCTCCTTTCTCACACCTGGAAGAGCCATAAGACAGTAGTTAACAGCCAATTGCACCTCACCAACAATGTGCAACCTATGACGCAGAAGCAGGTCATAATTTCGATGGATACTTCCACTTAGTGTATTCTCAATTGGAAGAACTGCTTTATCCACTAGCCACAGTTCAACAGCCTGTAAAAGAGAACCCAGTCGGCTTTATAAAGGAAAAATACAATAATTAATCGATTGATTTGAGTCTTCAAAATGAACACTCTTGAACCTTGAAAGCAACTTCAAACTGATCGCATGGAACAGTTTCACACTGGGGGTATGCTTTCAAAGCAGCAGCCTCACTAAATGCACCCGCTGAACCCTGAGTAAGTAGATTGGAATGATGTAATATTTTTCATAGTTCCATTTTCAAAGGCAATTCTACATGGGAAGTTACGAATGCCATCAGCCGATCAGTAAGTTATACCTGATATGCTATGCGCACATTGGACCCAAGGTTAGAAGCAGAGAAATCAGTAACAGATAATGGTTCTGCAATTTAAGAAAGTTATCATCATTAGTGGAAGCTCATTATTACGGAGATCATCTAAAACCTAACATATATGTTATCATAGATATTACAGGAGAACCCCATTTTGGGAGAAAATAAACTGCAAGATAAAGAAAGGCAGAAGTTAAGAGCTGATAAAAATTTCTAAAGCAGTTAACCAATAAACCATCATAGCATGTCCCAAATCAGTAATGCGGGATGGGTGTTGAAGCCCCATCTTAACTTTGTAGACACTACTATTCCCTAGTCTCTACCACTCCCATTCAAATCCATGTGAAAATTATTATTCATCAAAAAAAATTTGGCTCGCTGTAATGAGCATAAAGATCTGCAGAAGTTTTATGTTCTGTTTGGATATCCATAACCCAACGCTCCTCCTCTATCTGGAAAGACATTAAGCACACATAGGTGGAGAGATGGGAAGGGTGCAAAATGAGTACGCCCAAAAAGGTCAGTTTACTACACTTGCCTAAACAAACATAACAGCAGATTTCTAACGCTCCTCTATTATACTTCATTTGGAGTAGGATTTCCTTTGATTGTTCATTGGTCTAGGATTTAAACAAAGAGAAAAAGATGTAGAATCAATCACACATTTTCTCCTGTATGGTAATCCATTCCTTTTGGTTTACTACTTTTATTTCACAGATGAAATAAACTTGCTAGACTTTGACTAGGTTGCATGGATGTGGCACCGAAACCAACCGATTCACGATTCAAAACCACTGATACCCTCCAAAACAAACCCCCCACCCCCACAACCCCCACCCCCCAACCCCCCCGCCCCAACCCACCCCAAACACACACAGCCCCAAAACTGACAATTAAGAAGGGTACGATACAAATATAGTGTACCATGATATGGACACAATAAAGACTAAAAATATGATCTAAAAAAAATCGTGCTCACTGCATGGATATAGATACAGATACACACGAACTTATATGCATATGCATATTATCGATATTAGATCTTAATAAAAACTATATCTTTATATGTTTAAATAATAAGTAGGTACTAAAACAAATCTAGAAAGCATCCTTGTAAGAAAAAAATTAATTTCTCATATCTCGATTGAATTTGACATGTTGTAAGATGTCAAATCATTTTCAGGCATACTTTAGGACTCTTGGAAACTATATGCAAAGCTCAATATTTCTTAGGCATGTAGAGAAGAGTCCAACAAATGATTCCAGCCAAGAAGTTTCCATTGATGTGATACATAACAAGAGTTGGAGACAAAAAAAGACTTGGATCAGGGTCTCTCAGCTTAAAACATCATAACCTTAGTTGGCAATGCCATATTACCCTGTTAGACTAAAGCAATGTTGTAAACAATGTTCAATTTATCCGTATCAGTTCGGACCCTTCTATGAGTATCGGTTTCGGCTGTTTTGTGGTTTTTGAATTTGACAATTTTGGTAGTTTGACGGTGTTTGGTATCGGTTTCGGCTGAAACTGCGAACAATGATTTTACAGAGCCAAAATTTTATCTGCCAAGTAATCAGTTTATTAATCTGGGGGGGACGATTAAGCATACCAAAAGCTGGTGGTGGTTGATGTTTTTATTGTCGTTGTTGTAAGTGGATGTATAATTTCAGTTATTTGGCTATTTAGTCAGACTAATTGGAACTGGCCCTGGAAGAGACAAATTTAGACTTTTTGACATAAAAACAAGGTTCGCAGTATCGGCTGTATCACATCATTTTTGACATGTCCCGATCTGATATTGATCGTTGCCGATACCCAACATTGGGACTCTCTATACCGATCGATTCAGTAAAGAAAAAATTACAATGAAAATAGATAAATATGGAGAAAACGGTGTCGACATAATGATTCGGCATGTCAAATATCTACATGCTACGGGTCTAGAACGTGCTATTAAGATTCCTTATTGACCACATCGTACCATTATATTTGTCGAAGTTGTATATTTATGGATTCACAACATTCCTCCATTTAAATATTACTTCATTCAAAACTAACAAGAAATAATAAATAATATGTAAAATTATGCCTAAATATATGAAGTATTTTTTATTTTTTAATAATAATAACCATTTTAATTTAGACTTTCCGAAACAAAGAACTCCGATCTGAAAGTGTTGAAACCACATATTGATACTAATAAGGTCGAGAACATATTCTGATATTGCGAACCTTGCATAAAAATTATATTAAAGAGCCAAATTTACAATAAATTGGTGTTATCATCATTATGATTGCACACACCAATTAACTCAGTTACCACCAATATGTTATGCATGCAAGTAACAAATGTCAAACAACACAAGAAACGCAACAAGGTTTGTAGTATCGGCTGATACCGATACGTATGGACCATCGTATCGCTTTTGTCAATCAAATTGATATGATACCCCCACCAATACCTGCTAATACCAAAATTCATGATTCCTTCCAGCTCATTTTAGCAAGAAAGAGTTCAAAGAAAAAAAAAAGATGGAGAAAAACAATGTTGACAAAATGATTTGATCATTCCCAAGATCAACATGTTATAGGGTGTCGATATAATTTATTTACACAATGTAAACATTAACATCTGTCGGAGTTGTATACTATAATTTACAATGCTCATACATTGTAATATTATTTCATTCAAAACTATATATTGTGGGAATATCCGATTCCAATAGTGATATTGCGAACCTTGAAACCCAACAAAAAAAACAACTAAAGAAAGATAAGAAAACCTACTGAGAATTAATCATTACAATGAAAAACTAGCACTCTTAATTCAGAAAGCCCTTCCAACCTATTGGATTTAGAGGCAAGTCCGGGTAACAAATCACCTTTCTCAAAGCTCCTTTTACAAACTTCCAAGTTGGAACTAATGTAACATAGATTAGAAATGGCGTCTTAACAAGAATATCAAACAACATCTATGTTAGAGCAATATAAAAATATATCCCTTAACTCTCTCCATGCTTTAATTTTGGTATATTTCTAGTGTCACGCTCCTAGTAGGGGGCAATGTGTGGAAAATCCTATCAGTATCGATTAACCAGAACAAATTGAATTGAGACCCTTACTATTTATCGATTGACTTCTTTGGAATTGAGTAATAAATGCAATGAAATGTATTGGAGAATAATTCTATATAAGAGTATCTTCCTCAAACATTTATACTGTCCATTTTTTATGAATGCATTTTCGTGAATGTTTTCGATGAATTTCATAACTTGCCTTCATAGATTTTTGCATTCATATCGAATTATGAGAAAAAGAGAAAAGAAGAGTACTGAACTCTTGCTGGTACAAATGTGGATAAATACGTAGGCGAGACTTGATCAAAGCGTGGGAGTTCTCTTTTTCTCGGCAATTCTCCAACAGTGAGTAGCTTTGATCATTCTTTCCTTTACCTCCACACCTTAACAAAAGAATCTTTTCATTTTCTTGTTGTGTCCTTGGATCAATGATACCTTAATAAAAAAATTAAGATAAAAGAGAGTAATCATAATGTTATTTGATTATTATATAGAATTATGGATTATGGTATTGTTGTTAAATAGAAATAGAATCGTAAAAAATGTTAGAATCTGTAGTATGGAATTTCGACCGATGGTTCAAGGCAAGGTAGTCAAAGGCGCAAGGCGCACTCGAGGTGCAAGACGCACTTAAGGCGCGCACCTATATATATATATATATATATATATATATATATGAGTACCCTTTGAATTGAAGTTTTAAGATATTCTTCAAGTGCTTTGTAAGGATAATTCAAATTAATAGGACTTTGATTTCATCAAAAGATGGAAATGATATTAAAAACAGTAAAAAATAGTATACAAAATAAACATTATACAAAACAGTAAAAAAATAAAATAAAAACAGTATAAAAATAATATTATACAAAACAGTATAAGAAAATAGAAAAAGAAAAAAAAAAGAGTATAAAAATAACATTATACAAAACAGTATAAGGAAATAGAAAAAATAGTATACAAAATAAAATATTAAAGAAATAGTAAAAAAAAAGAGTATATAAGTTTTTTTTTCTAAATATTCTCCAGGCGCGTCTTAACCATCCCGCGCCTCAGGAAAAGGCGCACCTAAGGCGCGTCTTACTAAACGCGCCTCACCTACAATGAGGCATTGTCCCTGCGCCTAGGAGCAAGGCGCGCCTGGGATGCACCTTTGACTACACTGGTTCAAGGATTGTAGAAAACACAATGAGAATATGTTGCATTGTTATATTCAAGTTTTTGTTATCTTGCATGTTATATTTTAATAACTAAATTTATTAGACATGTATGGTTATGGACAACTTGTGCACAAGGTTTCATTTTCTCAAACGGTATCCTCGACCCGAAAACCGCTTTGGCCTAGGAGGAACATGGATAATTGGTGCTAAGGTATGAAGCAAAGGGATTGCGGGACCTCCAGTGAGCCTAGCTACCTGCACTGCGGGGGACATCGTAATCCCCTAAATAGTCCAAGATGATGCGTTTACCAATAACCTTTATATAGACAAATTACATAGTTAATTGTGTCTTATACAGAGAAGAATATGATAAGTCTTATTTACAGGGAAGAACAATTGATTGTGGATAAGAATCACCGTTTGGTGATACATATTATGTTATTACATTCTTGTCTTATGAATTGTTAATTGAGCTAAGAAAATATAGAAATATCACTAATAATCTTGTATGTTTTTGCATGATTACCATGTTGATTTTGATTAGTCAGATAATGTCGCACCAGTATATTTTTTAATGTACTGACCCACGTCTCCACAGGTGCTGAAAATTAAGGAGACTTACAAAGACGCTGAAAACTCGTGCAACTTACAGAAGCTTTGTTTATACTTTTGAAGCTTCCAAAATCCCGTTTTAAAGACTTCCGCTTATTTATTCTTAGTAAAGGGATATGATTTATGGAATGATGTATCGCTGTCAAAGTTGTAAGTCAAGTTCAACACTCTTCTACTTGGTTGTTTGAGAGCCTATGTTTCTGTTCTATATTATCAATAAATAATTATTTCTTCTGTGTTATGTTGTTATTTAATTTCTTTGTTTTATCCGTTGTAAACTTCTATGAAAACAACTACTTTACAAATTTATACGAGGACGCCTTCTACAAGCGCAACTTAGACTTGTACGACATAACGTCCTGTGGTGACTTATCGATTCAGCAGAATCAGGATATGATAGAATGGTATCAGAGTATGGTTTTACTTCCTTGGATTACTTGTTTTGAATTTTTTTTAAAAAGACACTAGTTTTCATTATTTGAAACATTTATTTTGTGACTATGAAATGAGATGTTCTATACAGTAAGTCCATAATACTTTATAAGACTAATGTGTGTGACCTTTTGTAGAAAGGGCAAAAGGAAACAATTCGAGCTCTCTGAGTAGCTCAAGTAGCTTTATGGTAGCATCCCCAACAGATCTGATGGAAAGAATGTTGGTTATGATGGAAATATAGCAGGAGTAGGCCGAGGTGCAACAAAGACAGTTTGAGGCACGAAACGTAATTTCAAGTGCAAAAAAATCAGTTAGATAGGCTGCAACAAACAATATAAATGATAGCGATCAACAACTTAATGACAACGGCCGTCGTAGCTGAGCCCAACGAAGTCAAAGCAGAGAAGCCCCAACCCTGCAAGGGAAAGGAGTTCTGCTTTCAATATCTTAGGATTAAAAAATGTGTGCAATTCATCATTCAATGAGACTGAAGATCATGTTGTGGCGATGGATTGGCTGATCGAGTAAGAGGACCACTTCGAGTTACATGGCATCCATGAGTAGGAGAGTAGCGTACGCACTACTTCAACTACATTTGAACGTGCATGACTGGTGGGACATGCAAAAGAGATCTATCATTGATGATGAAAAAAATGTGAAGATTTCTTCAGACACGTTCAAGAAGGCATTTGAGGAGGAAAACCTCCCTCCAGCTGTTCGTCGGTAGAAAGAGAACGAGTCTGTTCACCTAGAGCATATCATGTAATGTCCCGCTCCGCATATTGCATTGAGATTGTTGGCTTGAAGGACGGTTTGACTTGGGTTCATGCAGAGGATTCAAAGATATGCTCGGTCAAGACAGACAAACATTTCTTCATGGTAGGTGGTTTTCATCATTTTTTCCATTTACTTTCACACTAATTGAAATGGATGCTGCATGCTTAGTTTTTTATGCTATGAATTGTGTTGCATGCTAATAAAAAGAAAAGAACCAAGATAAAAGATATTTATAGGATTGTTGTCAACTTGTTGTGTAGTAGATACATATCACATGGATTATTAACTTGTTTTATATATGCATTTTCGTATTGTTGTAGTATGTTATCATATAGAGTATAGATATATTACTATATTTTAGATGTGAAATATAGTCTTGTAGTGATGTATCTTATAGAGTATAATACTATGATTTCAAAGGAATGGAAACATGGAAATGTTTAGGACCATCGAGTCGTCAAATTGGAAATTCCTAGATTGGAAAGAATAAAAGTACGAGCGATGACTCGAGTAATGTGGTAATGCGAAAGAGATATATTGTGGTGTATGCTGAGTAGAGATTTGCATAGTTATTTCAGTTTTTGTACCATACATATGTTTTATAGTTTAAATGTTCACGCATTTGCATGATCATGATCAAATTATACACAAAGTTTTTTATTCCTCAAATGATCGTCGAGACACCAAAACCATGTCGGCCTAGAGGGAACATGTATAGTCCTAGCTGACGTACTAGCACGGGATATTGTGTGACCTTCAATAGGGCTAACTACCTGAGCTGGAAGGATACATCGCAATACGGAAAGATTCAGAAACTTTCAGGAGGGTAGCTATTTGTCGTTGAAAGGGATCTATCTATCCCGAAATAGTCCAAGATGGCTTGTGGTGCCATTGACCTTCATATAGCTATACTGCTTTCTAATGTCATCTGCTTGCAGGCCTAGTAACTTAATGAATTGATGCAGGAATGAACACTTGACACGTTTATGTATTTCATGAAGCTAATGAATGTCTTATGCAGGGACACGCTTATGACACTTTTATAATATGAATGATATCGTTATATTGACATGGAAGGATGGTAAGTATGGGGTAAGATTAACCTTGTCGTATAATACTTTTATGCTTATGGACACATGTATCCTCATGAATTGTTAACTGATCCTAAGGCAATATTAGAAAGACTACATGTATTTGTCTGCACTTATTCAACGTGTTGGTTTTAGTTGAGTTGGCTAGAGTTCACTCACCAGTACACGGTAATGTATTGACTCTCCAACTCCCAAGGTACGAAGATTTTGCTTGGACTTGCTGACGCATTGGAGCTCGGTTGACGCTTGAAGTTGTTCAGTTGGAAATGTTATTTTTTTATTTATACAGGACTTAATCTATGGAACATCATTGTTTGTACAGTTCTTGAGATGTAAGCCTTGTGGCATGTTTCATTGTATTAAGAGAGAGAGATTGTAATCGAGATATTCTTTGGCTTTGAGCCATTGTAATTTCGCTGCAATATTATTAATAAAGAGAATCATTTTTATATATTTTGTGTCTATTCAACTTTTCTCCTCACTTCCGCTGTAGTGATTTTGTTTATGAGATAATCTATTGATCGTGTTTGTGCTTACCTTGAACAAGTACAATTTAGGCTTGTACGATATTACATCCATTGACGACTTTCGATTCTGTAGAACCGGGACATGACAGAGTTTGGTAATACGTGATAAAATTCAACAAGCTCGGCAAATTTGCTAGTTCACGCCTACCAAATGCGACGACTCAAGCCAGAAGATTAGAAAAGGGTCTAAGGCTTGACATATAGGCCCATGTCGTAGTCCGACAGTACAAGACGAGGAGGGAGTCACCCAACCATGCTATCACGCTAAAGCCTCAATATCCTCCAGCTGCTTGAGCAGTGGAGAATTCCAACCACAAGCACCCTAGCACCACAAGATTATACAACACACATAAGTTTCCGAACAATGCGGCTATCAAGGACACAAGCAGGACCAAATTGTGCCAAATGCAACAACAGAGGACACCTAGCTGGCAAATGTCATGTCCTAAAAGGGGGATGCTTTAAGTATGGTCGCATGTGCCACATAGCATGTTAATGTCAAGGAGGAAGACCAAATCAATATCCTTCGCATTATCAACACTAGGAAAATAGTGGGCAGGCACCAAGGGCTATCTAAGTTGCGCCACTAGATGCTCAAAATCGTCGATCCAACACGCAGGGCCATGTCTTTGTTATGAGTCAGGAGGAGACGTTCACCTATGTCAGGTATACTTCTATTTAATAAAATTACATCGAGAGTTTTATTTAATTCTGATGTAACCCAGGGTTTTATATCGATAGATTTTGCCAAGGAACATAGGTTAAAAATGACATTGTTATATTTAAACCTTAGCAAGTGCTGCAAAATTAATCTGTAGAGATGGCTATATTTGTATTGAGGTAGAAAATTGTCTCAGTATGTGATTGTTCTTGATATTAAGTAGTATGATATCATTTTGGGTATAGATTGGCTCGATGCTTACTTTGCGATGATGGATTACGGGGGAAAGAAAGTTATGTTTTGCTTATCCATGAAAACCGAATTCTCTTACTCGTGTGGTCCAACATCGAATCCATCTACAATGATTTATGCAACGACAGCTCAACGGATGCTATATTCTGGCTGTGAAGGGTAATTGGCTTCTATTCAAGACACTAGAAAGGATAGTGCATACGCACTTCAGACTGAAGTCGTAGCAGAATTTTTCGACGTATTTTCAGGTAAGATACTCGGCATGCCTTTCGATCGAGAAATAGATTTCATCATCGATACATTTCCAAATACTTGACCAATATCCAAAGTTCTGTACAGAATGATAGGTACAAAATTAAAAAACTTAAGGCACGGTTGCAAGAAATGTTGGACCGTGAATACATTTACCCCAGCGTCTCTCCGTAGGGAGCTCCAGTATTGTCCGTGAAGAAGAAAGATGGATCGATGCGGTTATGCATCGACTACAGAAAATTGAACAAAGTCACGATATGAAACAACTATCCATTGTAGAGAATAGACGACCTATTTAATCAATTGCAAAGAGCGTCAGTATTTTCTAAGATAGATCTTCGTTTTGGCTACCAACTTAAGATTAGGCCGTAGTACGTGCCAAAGTCAGTTTTTCGCACCAGATATTGTCACTACGAGTTCTTGGCCACGTCGTTTAGTTTGACAAACGCCTGCACTGCCTTCGTGGATATAATGAACCGAGTTTTCAGATCATTCATAGACAAGTTCATAATCGTGTTCATTGGTGATATCTTAATCTACTCTAGAAGCAAAGAAGACCATACGAAGCACCAGCAAATTGTGCCACATACTTTATGAAAAACTAGTTATATGCAAAGTTGAGCAAGTATAAATTTTGGATGAGCAGTGTGTCATTTCTAGGACGTGTTATCTCGGCATAATGCGTTGTTGTATACCCAAAGAAGATTGAAGCAAGTGGATTGGGAATAACTTCAAAATTTTCTTGGCTTGACGGGCTACAACAGAAGATTCGTAAAGGACTTTTGTCACATTCCAGAACCAGAATACTGGAGAGCGGAAGCGTAACTCAGCCAACCACACCTTACGGAATATCGAAGTAATCCGCAATGTGCTAAGGTTGTCTAGAGACAAAGGGATGCATACTACAATCAAGTCACCTAGGATCAAGAACATCTATGTCTAAATCATCAACCAAGAAACAATAAGAATGAACATGTAAGATAAAGCAGTTAGGTGTCCCTGACGCTCTATCAGAATAATCATGAAACCAGTTATAAAAAATGATAAACTAGTACATTGTCAAGAGTACATAATTGTAACACAGACACGGTCTGAATAATATACAATCATGTAAAGGAACTAATGTCCAGATAAACCGGCTGACAAGTGTCGTCGGCTAAACGTCAAAGGGTAATACAAAATGATACTCATAGCGGGGGAGAAGAAACCCACTCAAGTTCCTCGGCAGACATCCTCCTGGTGTGCGTCATCGGTCGGATGCAAGACAGGATCCTCGAGCTCTGCTACTAAACCTGGCCAGACAAAACCAGCGGGGTCATGCCCCGATAGCAAGTACCACAAAGGAGCACAAGTGAATGAGCAAAACCCAATAAAGTACATAAAATAGGAATCTGTGCCACAACTGCAAACATATGACCTTTCATCGAAGCAATATGACACATCTACAACCAAACAAGGACGAGGTGCCGCACTATGTCGAGATAAGATACGACTCACCAATTATGAACACGACGAAGATACAATACATCAATATAATTCAGAACACACATGCCACAATACAAGCTAAGATATAGGTATAATATGCAGCTTCGGTACATAACCTATTGTGACACATTGGCGCAACCCTATAACCAAACAAGGACGAGGGTTGAACCGTCGCAGCACAGTAGTTCATGTTCCTAGACTACCAGCACATGCACAGAGAGTCAAGTTATAATGGCCAATCAGTTCTACGGCTTGCTATGTGATATCTGGGTTATCCCAAAAGAATGATACAATATTGGAATCCTCAAATCATGCTGATGATGAGGCGGGCTGGCCGAGCCAATAAATGCATAGCACATAGTATGTAAGCACCGGTCCCTCGTAAGGCTACCACACAAGTAATCATGTAATATTATATAATATAGCCAGATACTGCACTCTACAACTGTAGATGATATACAGTATCCGTTGGGGACCAACATGACGCCTTAGGACATGTCCTACCGGTAGCTACTATGCATGATCTCGAGATTCCATTCCCTCCCAATGCTTCTACCAGTTTAAGTTACCTAATTAACCCTACGGTTGTATAGAATCTCGTGTCGTGGTCAAACGATCATCCTCCTTAGATGACGCACCGTAGTACGTATACGCTAGGTACGAATCCACATTATTGCTCGAGAGCCAAATTTGGATTCCTCCAAATGTAATACAACAAATCAAGCAAGCAACCTAACCACGCTATGATCACTGACTAACTACGAGGTCCGTGCTGAAAAAATTATATAATTTCACATGTAGCGTAGAATAGTAAAACATGTAACACATAGCACATAGCAAGATATGTCGCACCTCAGTGCACATGTAACACATAGCACGTAGGTACACATAGCAAGTAGTAAATGTATCAACACGGATACAAGCAGACAAATAAGGATATCAGACCTACCAGCCGATCAGATAGTCATATTACATATAGCAAGGTTTGTCGCACTTCGGTGCACAAGTAAAATCATGTGGCATACTCGGTGCGTAAGAGAGTATCAACTCGGATACAGGTAGTCAAGCCTAAAAATCAGTCACTTGAATCTTATTATTACATTGAATCACTTGATCGCGTAGAATCTCCTCAAATCAGGTACACAGATTATGAATCAATCAACTAATTGGGAGCCTTAATTGTAAAGTCCTCGAAGTACTAATTAATGATGCTAGACGAGAGCAAGGAGAAAAATGTGAACCACTCTGGAACAGATCCACAATCCTTAAACCAAATAAGGACCGGGATTACAGATCGTCTCCCGAGCAGAACTACACCCCTCACTCTATCTGACGAATAAAGGTAAATAATCTACTGATCTAAGTCCACTTAGCAGGTACTGGATCAATATCATTTCCTACTCAATTGGGTCAACACATAGTCTAATCCAAAATATAATCATGTCATACGCATAGTCGGTTCTAGCACATAGCCATGTCTAGCAGAGTCTGATTCACTAAGTCCATTATATTTGTCACAACACAAGAAAGTACTGGGATCCGCACATAGAACATAACACTAAATAAAACATTCCATGAAACATTAAGTGAAACAAAATGGGCATATGGGTCACTTGGGCCGCATAGACGCATAGCTATGTGTGGCGCATGTGATAGGTCACATGCACTGATCTGGCGCATGAGTAACTGGCTGTATGGAGCTGGACGCATGCTCAAGGCAAAGTCCACTCTTCGGGACAAGTGGTAAGTGATGGATCATAAATGTGGATCAGAGAAGTGACCGATGTGACATGTCATAAATGCGTGTCAAAGAAAAGACAAAAGCATAAAAAAATGTGCAGGAAAAGACGTGCAAGGAAAAGACATATGTCGCTTCCAAGTCAAATGACAAGCTGGTTGCATGCACTCTGGCCACATGGACACTTGCTCTTTGGATAATCTCATGCATTCAGTATTTCTATGCATTCAGCTTAGGGGCGAAATGGAGAGACAGTCATGCGCCTACCAAGATAGACGTCATGCTGGAAGGGGCGCATGTAGTTTGGCCGCATGAAACTCCTTCGTCCCAAAACATCACAATCTTCATAAAAAAAAGTTCCAAAAATCCGAAAACTTATTTTCTTCATAAAATCTTCATTTTTAAGTCCAAATCCAGTGAAACAAAAGCCAAAACTACAGAAAATCAAATGCTCTATCACATGGATCTACTAGTTTTCGAAAACAATGAGTTTTAATAGACAAAACCAAAAAAAACTCATAGAACCCAAGAAAAATCCTAACTTGAAACTCGGATCTACTCCAAACAATTCACCAATCACAAAACTCCAAAAACTAAAAATAATAAGCACATCAAGGAGAACATTTTTCATCAAACACATTTTAATTACTATATATATATATATATATATATATATCCGAAAATCATGGTTTCACCACTTTGAGCAAGATGTACTTGCCTTGGTGGACTACAAATCTCTTCCTAGAACCAAGTCTAGGGCTAGGGCTTGGGCTAGGGTTCGGCCAAGGGGGAGCTTTTGAGGGAAGGAGGAAGAGGAAAGAGAAAGAAAGTGGAAATGAGGGAGAATGAGAGAGGAGAGAGAAAACTATATATATATACCAAGTGGAGAAATGAGGTTAGCCATAGGATTAAGTCATGACACTCTCCAAACAAATCTAAACCATCCAAAATATGCTTAGTGGTACCAAAAGTGAACCAGGTCAGGTATCCATCCTACGTACGGGTCCTAGTACGGGTTCATGGCAATTGCCAATATATGTTCACTATTGCTCTTGGATAATCTTCCACAATAAACAGGAATTCAAACATATAAAGTACAACATATAGACAGGAACCAACATGCAAAATACAGCAAGAATACATTTACATGAAAATATTTAAATATCACAAATTCAAGAATACCAAATCTGGGAACGGGTGTGACAACTTTCGAAACTTGCACTGCCTCTGACTTTGACTCACCCAGAAGACAGTAGCATTCAAGTGGACAGACGACTATGAGGCTAACTTCCGAGAGTTAAAATAACGGCTTGTTTCAGCTCAAATTATTGTACTTTCGGACGGAATCGAGTGATTTCATATTTACAGCAATGCATCAGGACTGAGCTTGGCGTATGTGCTTATGCAGAATAGAAAGGTAATATCGTATGCATCGAAATAGTTGAAGTCGCACGAGAAGACTTACCCTACTTATGACCTAGAATTAGCGGCGATTGTATTTACATTAAAGTTATGTCAGCACTATTTGTATGACGTAACTTGGAAAATTTTCATCGACCAAAAGAGTCTCAAGTACATATTCACCCAAAATGATATGAATTTGAGACAAAGACGATGGTTGGAGCTTATCAAGGATTATGACTTGACAATTGCGTACACACCAGGAAAGACGAATATCCTAACAGACGCGTTGAGTCGGAGATTCGTATGTGCGCTTACAATAGCAAGTCAGATACTGAAAGACTTAGAGAATATGGATATTGAGTTCCGAGTTCATGTAAGAATGCATAGTTAGCTAAACTACAACTTGAACCAAGTCTATTTAAGAAAATTAAGACCACATAAAGAAAAGAATTTCTGCAAAAAATACGTGAACAAAAGGCAACCAATTTTACAGAGCTTGAAGAGCATTGTGACTGAAGAGAAGACTATGCGTCCCAAAGGATGAAGTGCTCCGGAAAGAGAGAGTGGCGTATGTTTACTATGCAAAATATGTGTTGCATCCAAGCAGCACAAAAAATATATACAGATCTATACACATCTTTTTGGTGGCACAGTATGAAGAAAGAAGTAACTCTCTTCGTATCGCAAAGTCTGGCTTGTCAGCGAGTGGAGGTTGAACGTCAGAGACCCGACGGAAAGATACAAAACCTTGTTATTCCAAGTGAAAATGAGACCATATCACTATGGATTTCATTGTGGGCTTGATGAAGATGCAGCGGAAGAATATGCAATTTTAATCATTGTTGATTAATTGACCAAGTCGGCTCATTTATCGCCATCAAATTTATTTTGATGAGATAGTTCAGTTGCACGGAGTGCTAGTGCAATAGTTTCAGACCAGGATGGACGATACTTGTCACGATTTTAGAATTGTCTGCAGTCGTCGATAGGGACAAAAGCGAAGTTCAGTTTAGCATATCATCCTCAAACCGATGACCAAACAGAACGGGCAAAACAATTTCTCAAAGACATATTGCGGCTCTATATGGTATATTTGAAAACAAGTTGGGACACCCACTTACCGTTGGCAGAATTCACGTACAATAATAGCTAACAATCCAATATTCAGATGGCTTCGTACGAAGCAATGTACGGACGGAAATGTAAGTCCTCTATATGCTTAGGATGAAGTTAGTAAACGATAATTTCTTGGTCCGGAAATAGTAAAATAGACTTTTCAGAAGATTCGCTTGATTCGTGAAAGACTTAAGTTTCACAAAGCTGATAGAAGAGATGCGGATACTCATCGGCAACTTTTAGAGTTCATGGTGGGCGACCATGTGTGTTTGAAAGTAACACCCATGCGAGGAGTTATAATATTTGGCGCATAAGAAAACTTGAACCCGAGATTTGTTGGTCCTTTCAAAATTCTCAAACGAGTTGTGCACCAGTTGCCTATCATATCACATTACGATCAACATTAGCTGAAGTGCATGATATTTTTCATGTTTCTCAACTACGGAAGTACGTACATGATCTGAGTCACGTAATAGATTTCGGTCAGTTAGAACTGCAAGTGGACTTGTCTTACGTAGAAGAGCATGTTCAAATCTTGGACATAAAGGAAAATGTGTTGCGGAAACGTGTTGTTACTCTGGTTTGCATGCTTTGGCAAAATCATTCTGTCGAAAAGTCGACGTGGGAGATTGACGCGGATATGAGGGAAACAAATTCTTCCTTATTCGAAGAGGTATGTTTTTGTTCTTAAGATTCGAGAACGAAACTTTTTCTTAGTAGGATATTGTGTAGTGTCCCGCTCCTAGTCGGGGGACTATATGAGAAATCTTATCGGTATCAATTGATGTGGACCAATTGGATTAAGACCCTTTCTATCTATGGATTGGCTTCTTTGAAATTGAGTCTTAAATGTAGTAAATCATGTCTTGGAGAAGAATTTTATATAAGAGTCTTCCTCAAATATTTTTAGTATTCATTTTTGCTGATGATTTCGTTGTTGGTTTTATGAATGCATTTTCGTAGATATTTTCGATGGATTTTATTGCTTGTCTTCATCGATATTCGCATTCGTATTCAATTCTAAGAGAAATAGAGAAGAATAATGAACCCTTGTTGGTACACAAAGGTAGGTGAACGCGTAGGCGAGGTTTGGTCGAAGCATTAGAGTTTTCTTTCTCTCGACGATTCTCCAACAGTTAGTGGTTTTAATCCTTGTTTCTTTTATCTCCACACCTTAACAAAAAAATTTGTTCATTTTCTTGTTGTGTCCTTCGATTGATGATACCTTAATAAAAGAATCAAGATAAAAAAATAATAATCATAATTTTGTTTGATTGTTATATAGAATTATGGATTGTGGTACAGTTGTTAAATGAAAATGCAATCGTGGAAAATGTTGGAATCTGCAGTATGAGATTTCGAACGATGACTTGAGTAATGTAGAATACACAATGAGGATATATTGCATTGTTATATTCAAGTTTATGTTATCTTGCATAATATATCTTAATAACTAAGTTTCTTAGGCATGTATAATCATAGACAATTTGTGCACAATATTTTATTTCCTTGAACGGTATCCATGACTATGGAACCGATTTGGCCTAGGAGGAACAGAGATAATTGGTGCTAAGGTATAAGACACAAGAATTGTGGGACCTCCAGTGAGGCTATCTACCTGCATTGCGGGAGACGCTGTAATCCCCTAAATAGTCCAAGATTGGTGTGTTTACCCATGACCATCATATAGATAAGTTGTATAGTTGATGTCTTATGCAAGAAAGAACATGGTAAGGCTTGTTTGCAGGAAAAGACAATCAGCTATTGGTAAGAATCATTGTTTGATAACACATATTATGTTATTACATTCTTGTCGTATGAATTATTAATTGACCTAAGGAAAGAGATATCACTAATAATCTTGTATATTTTCACATGATTACTATAATGATTTTGGTTAATCCAGTTAATGTTGCTTACAAGCACATTCTCCAATGTTCTGACTCATGTCTCCATAGGTGCTAGGAATCAAGGAGATGTACATAAGCGTTGAAAGCTCGTGCAACTCTACGAAAGCTTTGTTTATACATTTGAAGCTTCCAAAATTCCGTTTTGAAGACTTTTGATAAAGATATTTTTCTTTTATTGTTAGTAAAGGGATATAATGTATGGAATGATGTATCTTATTTTGTTATTTCGAAGTTGTAAGCCAAGTTCAACGTTCTTTTACTCGGCTGTTTGAAAGCATATGTTTCTGTTGTAAATTATTAATAAAAGTTATTTCTTTTGTGATATGTTGTTATTCGTTTCTCAGTTTTATCCGCTGCAAACTTTTATAAAAACAACTATTCTACAAATGTACAAGTGCATGTCTTATACAAGCACAACATAGATATATACGACATCACATCCGGTGACGATTTATCGATTAAGCAGAATTGGTGTGTGACAATACTGGCATGGACTTAAACTTGAAATGAGATTAGAGCAACCTTGGTTCTAGTTACATCTTATGTTAAGTCACAATTACGGCATGCATTTTAAGAGGACTAATAAATAAACCACAATATGTTATCCAATTCTCAACTCACAAAACGGGTATTAAAGATGAACCTATAAAAGGCAATATGCTTCATTCGTTTTGCTTTGGAAGATCGAAGATTATGATGGGATGATCAAAAATCAAATTGGAGACAACAACAATGGAAAATGTGGTGTTCACTTGCCAGGGGCCAAATCACTTGCGTGCATGTCTAGTTCGTCTACGTCTCTCATGACTTTGTTGACAAAAGGGAAGTTCAAATAGATTGCTAATGATCCGTGTTTAACACTGGTGGTTTTGTCGAATTATTGTCATGTGAGCTGGGATGTGTTGAATCGACAAGGGGCTTAAACAAACACTAGGGATGGAACGGATTTAGGCTTGGGGAATGGGGGTGTTTAGGACTGAATCAGCATAAACAAACACTCCAAAAAAGATACAGGATGTGGTGGACTGGTGGAGGGTCCATACACTATTGCTTAGGAGCCAAATGTTTAGGATAAAAAATCAGCCTAAACAAGCACTTGAAAGGAGAGATAAGGTGTGGCTAATTTTGTAAAGAGGACTACAGAAACTTGAGACTTTGAAAATTGGATGTTTTAGATCCCGAAACGGCCTAAGCAAAATTAGGTGAGAGCGAGGTATAGGAGGGGCGGACCTACATGAGGGCAAGTGGGGGCAGTTGTCCCAACTGAATTTTTGCTTCTGGATTAAATATTTATTTTCTTTTTAAATTTTCTAAATCAATTTTATGTTTTGTCCTTTCCAAAATTTGTAAGTTTTAATTTCTATATACATATTTACATCAAATTTTACTTTTTCCTTCATAATTTTTATTTTTGTCCTTCCTAATTTTTTACTAAACTTGAGACGAGACTGGATAGAAATGGAAAAAAAATATAGTTAACATTATTATGCATCAAATCTTAATTTAATGATATTAAGCAAGTTTATGCAATCACATGACAAAACATCTAATTCCTTAATAAAATTTTGATGCGACTAACTTTATTTAACAAAATTTTGAACTTTCTTTACATTTGAGGTTGATCTCCCTCTTTTAAATTTTTGCGTCCGCCTCTGGGTGTGGAAACGAGAGTTGGTGTGTTTAAGATCTAGGAATGGACTAAACACACAAAAAGTATCCGCATTAACCTTTTGTGAGAGGGGGGGGGGGGAGGGGGGGGTCAGTTTTGCATTTTGGTTCCAGTTGAAAAGATATAGGTTTAAGTTGAGTTTGGATTAAACCGGTCCTAAAAAAACCAAATGGCCTTGGGGGTTGCCCTAAGGACGGGGGGTTGCCCAAGTCCAAAGTCTTGTCAGAAGGCTTACTCCTGGGCCGGCCCTAGCTGACAGTTCTCTCATTAGCTTCAATTTGCCGGCAGATCATTTTTATCTAAATGTATGTTGTGTTCTTTGTTCTTCTGTTTTCTATGAGTTATCTAAATGGGCGCTTAACGGCCCCATTGACGTTTTCCCTTTGCGGTAAAAAGAAGAAGAAGAAGAAGAAGAAGAAGAAGAAGAAAACTCTTTTGCTCATGTTCGGACTTCTTCTCGTCATCTTTCTGGCATTAATTGTTAGTTTCTTTAATTATTAACACAGGATCTCTTTCCCAACATGAGAATAGAAGTAATAAACATACATCACTATCCATACCGAATATCTAGACCATATATGATCGCCAAACGGCATCAAGAACACGAAATGGGCATCTAAAGTTTACCAAAACAAGAAACCCACTTGGCAGAGTGCTCAAATCCCTGTTCCTCCGCCGCAGCAGCCCCGGCCCGTCTCCTCCTCCTCCGGACTCCCTCTTCACCACCACCGAAGAGGTCTCCGACTGTGGCAGCGGCGGAGGCGCCAACCTCTCCTCCTCCTCCTCCGCCCCGCAGTCCGGCCTGTCATTCCTCCTCCAATTCAACGGAGAGACGCTGACGCCGACGCCGACGCCGACGCTTCCGCTGCCCCTCTCGAGAATCTGGTTCTTTCCCACGTAAGGGAAGGGGCCGTTGAGGCCCGGCAGAGACTTGAGAACCATTTCCTCTCAGAGCTCTGCTGATGTGGAGTGGTGGTTTGCTTCAATTTTGTTTTCTTTGTAACGTTTTTTAGGTGGGGGGATTTGTACGAACTAGTGGCGTGGTGAGCTAGCTGAGTTGGCCGTCCGCGTGTAAATTTCTTTTTGCTCAGTAACAGTAGTAGACAGCAAATACATCGCCCTTGGGACAGGGGATTAATTGCGGCACAGGAGGATGTGGGTCCCATGGACCACTGGGTTGACGCGGAATCGTATATTTTGTTCCTATGGATTTCAGTCGATATAAAATAAAAGGAATACCTACATGTAATAGAGTGACAAAAATATGAGACATAAATAGTTGGATAGTTGGACAGCAGACCTGTTCTCACGCGGAAGGGAGGACCTAAGAAAAAAAATAGTATTGAATTTGAAATATATATATATATTTTTTTTTGACACAAAACTTGAAAAACTAAATTGGGAACAATTAACTACTAGAAATTAATTAAAAAAACTTTAAAAAAATATAAAAAATAAATAGAAATACTCGATTTGAAATAAAGTATTGGTAACGTCAGGTAGAGAGATCTAAAGTGTAATTTTTCATCATAGGTTCAGATAATTTTAATCTCTAAAGATTTATCTCTAAGATAATTTAAATAAAAATAATCTTCATCTAAACTAGCGGAAAAAAAAACTAAAAGATAACAACATATCTAAATTGTTGTTTTCCATCATGTATTCAAATGATTTGAATCTTCTTCTCCAGGGAGGGAGGATGGATATGGTGGTGGTGGTGGTGGTGGTGGTGGTGGTGATGTGTGATCAAGGGACATAAGGAAATCGGTTAAGGTGTGAAATCGGTTAAGGTGGTACCGAAAATATGATCAGTCTAATGCACAGCTAGCTCAGGTCCAATTCTGTAAAGTTCGAAATTGCATCTATCCAGTTAGTTAGAGCTGGATTTCACTGCTAAAAATCGATGGCCCAGACGAATCCTGGTCCTAGCACCGATTTTCCTCAATGCACATATTATGATTAGGGAGGTATTTTACCAAAATATCCCTCATTCGATTAACCTAGGGATATTTTGGTAAAAGAATCCCAAAAGCCATTCCAAGGCTGGGTTTTGGATTGCTTATTAGAGATTGTTTTTGTTTTCTTTTCTTCGAAAGCAGTTCAAACTGTTAAATGGATGAGTAAAATTACACTAAAAGATAAGATAAGAAATAAGTGTATTCATAAAAAATTAAAGGTGATGCTAATTGAAGACAAAAAAAAATGACTTACATGGTTTTGAACATGTGAAACGCACTCATATATATGCTCCCATAAAGATGAAATATAATATAGTAGTTAATGGAGTGACCCAAGCCCTTTAAAGAGAAGAAAAATATATATATTAGTTAATGGAGTCGTTGGGACTAGAGATATGTTTATATTAACATGGTTTGAAATGTTAAAAAAAGATATAGATCTTGTTAGCATTAAAGATGACATGACCCTTAACATAGTTGAATGTAAGAAGAGGATTCAAATATTCGATCCCAGAATTTTGGGATAATTGTTTTGTTGTTATTGTTGTTCTAAAGCGGTCCAGAACTGTTCAGTAATAATAGCCCATCGAAAACTTTTGAAAATACTATTCTAAGTTTAGGACTTTTTAACAAAGCCTTCCATATTTCGGCAAATGTTGCTTATGACGCATGTGTAGGAAAGCAATAGCAATCTAAACCAAGCATAAGGGTTTATGTGCTTGGGAGGAGATAGAATAGGACAACTGGGGTCATACAACCCAAATATATATATATATATATATATATATATATATATATATATATATATATAAAATTGAATTCTTATGTTTACAACCGTTGGATCTTGTTTAAGTCATCCAATCTTAACCATTGATTTGTAAATCAATGGTTAAGATTGGATGACTTAAACAAGATCCAACGGTTGATAACATGGGAATGCTTGTGGATGCAAAAAATCGAAAATATGGATATCTCTCTCTCTCTCTTTATATATATATATATATATATATATAGTCAAAAGATGAAAAAAAAAATTATGTTGCGCGCCTCTCTCTCCATCATTCATCATCATGTAACACCTCTAAATATTTAATATTTGTCCTAAATTTTTTAAATGATTCCAAGATGATTCATCTCTTAATTGATTCATGTCCTAATTGATTTTTCCTTATTTGATCTTAGATAACAAGATTTTATTTGCTCCTAGATGGATTTAAATTGTTTGCTAGTATAGCATTATTCGATTAAAAAATATGAAAATATGAAGTCAAAGTAAATTAATGGTTGGAAATAAAATATTTTTAATCTTGTTTCTTCTTGAGGGAGAAAACAATATTTAATTATCATAAGACCCTAGAATGACGAGGTTCATGATTAAAATTGTAGGATTCAAGTATGGGTTTTAAGATACACTGAATTTTTTCGATCAAATGGTCAAAATTGATCAAAATGTCTTGTATGACCTGACTTGAATGACATTAAAGTTTAAGGTTCTGATTATATTGGGTTAGAAATGTGTACTTTAATACTAATGATATTTTGAACTGAATAAAAAAGAGCAGTTACAATGGAAAAATAGAAAAGGCAACCAATGTTAGGTATAGAAACTAGAATTTTGTGATTAATTTATGCAATTTTTTTTTATATTTTTATAATTTTTATAATTAAATATTTATTAGTCGATTCTGATTTCGTTGTATTTCAATTCTGGCTACGCCATTGTCTGTGTGTATCATTTTTGGAGGTATTTGACGAAAGTATCCTAATTTTTGGTCATTTATGAAACGGTAGGCATGGATATATTGGTAATTTCAACTGAAATAATTAAAATATTCCATTAATAGCCATACGATTATATTATAAAGATATTTAGATCACTTTACACTCCAAAAGTCTATAGATATGGTTCACTTCACCAATTTGTACTTCACCTCAAATCTTATACCATTTTTTTTGGCTCCAAGCTCTATTTCTAATGTTCTAATTAACTTCCACTATAAATCATGAATAACATAGTTACATGAACTGCAACCACAAAGAATGAAGGCCCTGAGAGTTGGGTGCAATCCAAATTTTTTAGCAATATCCAAGTGGAATGTACGACATAGGGAGCAAGGAATCTTAGTGATGACTTATGTTGAGTGCAATAAATGCGAAAAGATTATTTAAATGTCTGGGATGCAAGACATGAGTGTTATCACCATGGTATCAGTTTGTATCCAACCTCATGAACCATAAACCTTGAAACTTGAGGCAAAGACCAAGGAGCTCCATGAAGTTTGAGTCTTGAAATCAAATTCATGCATTTAACTTTATTTAGCTACTCGCTTGACACAACTATCACACTGTTTTTGTTTAATTTGTAAATAAATACACAATTTTGCAAGTTAATACCCTCAGCTTTCATAGTTGGTATGTTAATGCGCTAAACTATTTAGGAGTGCAAGTTGATACCCTTAGTTAAATTTTTCGTCCCAAGAATGAAACATGACTTTTTTGGACATATTTACCCCTGGATAATGTATTCATTTCCCTTAATCGGTTATGTCATCTGTTTTATTCCCGATTGTTACTAAGTGATGTCGAAGTCCTTTTTCTTTCATTTTTTTCAATTTTTTTTCATATTCTATTTCCTTTTCTAGGTCGACGATTTCAAGCGAGTCCAATAGTGCCTACTCTTCAAAGATGGTTAAAGAGGAATGAAGAAGCTGTTATTGCCAAATTGAAATGCACCTCACAACATGTACATAAAGACACGAAAATCACCTTCACAAATTGGAATAGAGAATGTTGAAGAGGTTTCATCTACTTTAGGTCGCCTGTATGGCATGACATTGCTACGCACCAACTTATAGACATAAGCTCAAATAAACTCCTAGAAGTTTCACATATTATAGGTCGTCTATGTGGTGGACAATGTTGGATTTTGGTAAAATTATTCTCTTGAAATGATCCCAAATCCATATGGCAAATCCCAAGTATGTATTTGAATATAAGATTTTTCTTTTATTGACTTGTATACATGGAGAGTGGTAGCTTATTCTCTAGAAACATATGTTTTTGTTACCCATTTATTGGGTTGAAGATAGTGTAATGCACTGCTCCGTATGGTGCATTGAGATGGTTTGTTGGCTCGAAGGGTCGCTGTTTTCGGCTAGAAAAGAAATTGCTTCTTAGGAAAAAAAAAATTGTGAACTTGTTTACAACTCAAAATTGATTTAGAAGTATGTCGAAATACAAAATTCTGAGACAAGTTTGAGATTCTGGAGAGATAGGACGATGAAGATCAAATCAGTGTGATTCCTATGCTCCATTAATAATCTGACAAGATTTCGAGAAAAGTGAAGAATGTAGGAACTCCAAGTATACAAGAACTTGCTGTGGATGCAAATGACTGTTGTCCACGGGTGCCTCGAGCATTGTAAAGAATTGACTATTTATAGAAGAATAGTCGAAGGTGGTTATATATCTTTCTATCGAGATGAGTTGTCTAATGGAAATGAACTGTCACCTGGATCATGTTTAGAGGGAACATTTTTCTTAATGGGAGTTGTGTGTCCTACGTTAGAACAATAACCGAGCATGAACATGGCCCACCTCTTATGCACAAAGTGGAACGTGTTCTCTCAAAACAAAGTGAAGGTGCACGTGGATTTAATTATGGTTGAAGTTGCATGCACCACGAAGTGACCAAAGAGGAAGTAATAGGTTGGTAGTTGTACGGGCATGTCTATGTAAGTAGCAGTTTATAGCTTTTGGCGCAATTGTGAGGATCGTGGTTTGACGGATTTGCACGTTCTTCGATGTAAGAAATGGGCCATAGGCTGTGGAGAAGAATCTCGGCAGGGATATGTACTGTTCCGCTAGAGCATAAGAAATACAGCAGAAGATGTCATCATAAAATATAGAAGACAGAAGAACGATAAAAGTATCACTAGCGATACTGAATCCTGGGAGATGCAATCATCAATTATCCATCTATTCTACGCAACAGCTCAGCAACTACCTAGAGAGATCACCAAGTCCTCAGAGGGACGTAACAAGATACATAATATACATGCGTAATATAACAGTAAATAAACATGCAAGAGAGATAAGAAAATAAATACAAGAAAGTACTACATCTAAGATAGTGGTATGCCAACAAGAATAGTGATAT
>JAYESA010000018.1:21355136-21390136 GCA_036927795.1 Iris macrosiphon | reverse complement strand
TGGATTCACTTGTACTAGTCGGGGTAGGAAAATACTCGAGTAGATATGTAAATATTTCTGACTGAAATTACTGGAATCACCCCCTCGTGTCTAATCTTGAATGATAGCAGTCGCACACCTAGTGTGCAGTGAGCCATACTTACCCCCAGCCGTTTACATGTCGAAACAGGTATTTCAAAGACACGAGTTCATTCTTTCTAGTCTGGACTCTTTTGTATTTCTTGCTGGCCTCACTTATAGTTTCTGAACTTGACTCATTACATGTATTCTTGCTGGACTCACTACACGTTCTTGTGCACATACTTACTATTAGTTTAGATTTCTTGTATCTTGCAGTCATTACTATCTTGCTTCTGATATTCATGCATCTTTACCTTTATGCACCAGTGATATATATATATATATATTTTTTGTTCATACTTTATTTCCTTCACCTTGCTACTTGCTACAACTGCTTTATAGTTTTTATCATTTAACTGGAACTGCTGTTAGAGGTGTACTTGCTCCAATCCTGACTGGATATATTTTTCAGAGGATCCGGAGGATTGGTGTCCGACGTTTTATGGATCTCAGCATGTCGATGGTGCAGACAGGGACCCCCTAGTTCAGGAGTGATTTCTGGGTTGGTAGCCGGGATCACTAGGACCTCAGTTGTTGTTTTTATTAGCTTTTGGTACCGGATTTGTCCCCCATTTTGGATTAAGATCTTATATTATGTACGATTCAGGATGTTGTTGTATTATTATTATTATTGATGTTGTGGTTGTTTTAGTAGCAGTTGTTTAGACTTTATAGTTGTTAGACTTCTGTGTTATCTTATCGTGCTTAGATTCGTGATTGAGTACTTATGATTATCATTATTATATTGCTCCTTCGTTTGGAGTTGAGATCTTGACTTTGGAGTTGAGATCTTGACAGGTACTTATATTGATTGCATGAGATTATTAGTTAGATAGTAGACCTAGACAGCGTTCTACCGCCGATGCTAGGGCGTAGGCTGGACGTACCCATGACTCATGCCCAATTTTTTGGGTGCGGGTCGTGACATCTTCTTTGTTCTACATTAAGTTTTATTTATTTATCTTCTTTATCTATTAACTAAAATTTTAATTATTAGGTTATATGGATTTTACACATCTTTATAACTTATATATGATTTGGAATTGACACTAGAGGGAGGGGGTTTTATGTAAAGAATACCTAAATTAAAGAAACTGATAACTTGAATTCGAACAGGACTTGGCCAACTTGGCCTTCCTCTCCAGTTAGATCATATAATCTCCAGTGACCTTCGGTTGTCTCTCTGGTCGGGTTCAATGGCAGTTTGGACATGCGACAAGGAAGGAGATATCGCGCATGTGGTCATAGTATGTCACGTCCCAGTTCCAAAATACTTAGGACTAGGAACACGTAAGCATGCCAGCCGCATGGATATGGCAACTCCAATATGTGAAAACCATATCCCATACGTACGCTGTAGTATGAATATCAATCCACAAGTGGTATAACATATGTCACAAGTCACAGGGTACAATCTAAATCTCATCCACAGAAAATCAATATAAATGAATAACCAGTATCTATATAACTAGATCTCAACATAAGTATCTAAGGATGATAGTTGGATGGAAACAAATCCACTACCAACTCGAATGTAAGAGCAAATACAAAATAAGTACAACACAGCAACACCATATAAGAATACCAGCTAGCAATCACGGGCTCGAAGAGAAGACGTCCACGAAATATATAACCATCCAATCTGCGCTCCCACAAATACTCAAGAACAGATACACCTGACAGGGGACCAGGTCCTCAGAGGGACATAACAAGATACTTAAACACATGCCAATAAAGTACTGAAATAAATATTAAATGGGGTCGCGTAACCGTCTAAGTGAATGCAGTTAAGAACAACTTTTCCAACGCGTGGGCTATCTGGCTAAAATGGGATTGGCATGGTTCTCTTGGAGATCTAGAGGCCTATAAAGGCACGTCATCTTTTGAACGGCGGAGGCCCGTCTGATAATATATAATATATAGTGGTCATCATGACCGCGCATCTCCGGCGGAGCGTACGGGTTACACAAGAAAAGTGCAACGGAGCCCACACGCCTTACTTGTTGATCTCCCCACCCCATGCTCTAAGTATGTCACATCCATGACACGATAATACCTCTAATAACTGCCAAGTCTACTAGCATGCAAAGTTTCTAACAACAGTTATTCCTAACGCACGACCCACACGTACAGGAGGCCAAACCCTGCACGCAAGTCCGTGATCTACATGAGACTCACAACTCGTGTAACAACTGTGTCATGGCCAATGAACCTAATGATGCTACATGATAATGGGGTAGTGTCACGACCCGCACCCGGTATAGGGGCACGAGAGCGTGGGTACGTCCATCCTACGCCGCAGCATCGGCGGTAGAACGCTGTCTAGGTCACAATGCTATCTAATCATTCTCACACGAGCATCCAACTCCATAAGGAGTCACAGATAGCATAATATAATATAAACAATACTCAATCGCATAGCTAAAGCACGATAAGATATCGAAGAAATAAATAAACCAAATTAAAACACAAGTCTAAATAGAATAATCTAACTCAACAATAATATCCAAGTCTCAACAAGGTATGCCGGAGACAAATTCGGTACCATAAACTGCTAATAAAAACTAACTAAATAACTATTAATCCCGGCTAGACCTCCCGGAATCACACCTGGCTACAAGGTCCAAGTCAGCAGCTACTCTCCCTGTGGTCCATAAAATGTCGGATACCCGTCCTCTAAGGCATAGTCTGGAAAAATATTTCCAGTCAGGATGGAGCAAAGTATATCTCTAACAGCAGTTCTACATCAATGATATAAACTATGTAGCAGTAAATAGATAAAAATATACAAGATGCATATACATATACGAGAGATATACAATAAAGAAAATACTGTAAATAAATGCGGGAAGGAACAATATGTCAATGAAGAAGAATACTATGACTAAGTATGTGAGTACTAGCTTTAACATGTGATCGGCTTGGGAACTTGTACACGAGTACGGGCCTGGCTAGTCATACGTGCGGTGTATGATCAACACTAACATGAGAACAAGACTTGTACATGAAGGGTATGATCACATATCTACACTAAAATACTCCCCACCCCGACTGGTATAGTAGATCCAACCATGGTACGCTATGGCACGGGATTCTCTAAGAAGCTAGCAAGTCTCCTCGAGAATCAGTGTCTGTACATGCACAAGATAACCAATGAAACAAGACTTGTACACGATACACCATATACAAGGAATAACATCTCATGACGAGATCCGGATATACCAATCCGTGTAACCATCGTGTCAAAAAATATGAATATTTACACTAAATATAATGAACATAGAGGATATCATAGATAAGAAACTATCAGAGAATGTACTCGCCTGTGGTCCTTTGCTGGTATGAATCAGAATCCAAGTCACAGTCCAAATAGCCTATGTATTACAAATTTTACCATGTCAAAATATAATTTATTTTAATTTAATTAATTCTGGAATAATTACTCTCAAATCTTATATTAATCTTATTATTCTGATTTTTAGGCCAAATCCTAGTTTTGCTCAAAAGAACCTAAATTTATATCGACTCGGGACTCATGGCACACAAATCGAGGCGATCTATTGACCGAGAAGTCAACCGACACAAACTCGACTTTCATGCATGATTTCCTGTAGATTTTATCATCAAAAATATGTTAGAATTTATGGCTCGTCCGAATTCAAATTCGTTTGGAAATTATGGCACATACAAATTTCGTATCGTGCACCGATGGTTAAATTCTAACCTAGAAGTTCTACAAAATTAACAGTATATAAATAATCCGAATTAAATTTTGGAAAAAACATATGTCAATTATCTCGATATTATCTTTCCGAAACTTTAAACAGTTCATGATTATGATTCCTGGTTCTCCCCGAATTGCGAAAATATTGAAACACGTCTATTTTCGGACATGCTGTGCTCTACGAATTTTCCAAAATTTAATACTAATAATTTCGTAAAACAATTTATATAATCAAAAATCTAACCTCAATATCTTTCTAACGCAAGAAACTAGGCCTCTTTTGGAGTCCGGAGCTATGCTCAATGGCTTCTGTAAGATGAAGGAACCCTAGATGACAATTCTCCAAAATCTCTCTCTCTAAAATAATGGGATAATTAGGGTTATAATAATAATATATATATATAGGGATGTACCTGCGGCTGAATAGGGATGTACCTGCGGCTGAATAGATATTTATAGGCTGACACGTGTCAGAATCTGATTGGATGGTTTTTGTTATATTATTTGTTTTTGATTTGCCTTTATCAAAACATTATTTAAGTCGTTTTAAATCTAAATAACTCAAAATAAATATTAAAAATAATCATAAAAATTTAGAAAAATTACAGAAAATATATTTTGAATCCAGAAATCCTAGAAAAATACTTGGGATAATTTTATATTCATAGGTTTTCTACTATAATTAGGAGAAGCTCTAAACATTAGTTTTACCCATATAACTAAAAATAAATACTAAAATTATTCCAAAAATTCTGAAATAATTCCAGAAAATATATAATAATATTATAAACCCTAAAAAATAACGTGCATCCATTCTATATTCCTGGGATTGCACAATAAATTCTATAAGTCCTAAAAATTAGTTATTAGCCTAATTACTCCCAATAAATACTAAAAATATTCAGAAAATTTCCAGAAAATTCTAGAAAATATATTTGACTAATTAGAACCTAAAATAAAATTTTGGGATATTTTTAATTAAGTTGTCCCTAAAATAAATTCTTGAAAGTCATAGAAAATTAGGGTTACTAGTTTTTAATTAACTAAAAATTATGGAAAAATCCCAATAGTCCCAAATCAACCTAATAACAACATTTAAGCATGAATTTCAGGATACGGAGGTTACAAGTCTACCCATCTTAAAAAATTTTGTCCTCAAAATTTAAAATCCTCAATTATTTTATTTATTACCATCAAAATTGAATTCATCAAATCATATAACCATGAACTAATCCACATTGTTATTTCACAATATTTCTCAAAAATCTATAAATATCATATCCCTAAAAATCTTCAAATATAAAATCAAATTCCATTCTTATCATAATCTTCTCCAAAATTTTAAGTTAATAACGAAATATAAGAATTTAATATTCAATCCTCTAATTGAAATCCAATTAATGCATATTTATAAAATTTAAAAATTGCATCCCAAAATTGAATTCAAACACTAATCCATTAATGATCTTACTCCTCTAATTTAAATCCAATCAATGCATATTATAAAATTGAATCTCATCCCAAAATTTGAATTCAACACTAATCCATTTGTGTTCTTATTCCTCGATTTTTTTTTCACAATACTCAACGATGTAATACTTATGAAACCTCTAACACAATATTCAAAATATAAGTTCATAACTTGCATTCCAATAAATATATTGATAGCCTTCTTAAACTCCTCAAAATTCAATAATAAATTCAATCATTTTATAATCTTCATAAAAATCTAAGATTTAACAAAATCGTCAATTCTGCCATATTAAATTCTCAACTTTTTATTTACATTAATGTTTATCCTCAAAATTTAAGGCACATTGTCTCTCTTTGTCAAGTCATAATCTCTTCGTTAATCTTTACTACAGTCAAATCCTCAATAATCAAAGTCAAAGAGAATTCTACCTACAATCATACAACATGCTATCTAAGGAAAACATGTATGGTTATGGTCACTTTTGTCATGGTATTGCAGTCTCTGTCAGGGTGTACTATTAACTATATTCTAATAAGAAAATTATGAATACAAACTACGGCACTAAGGAATCAATCAATCAATCAATCAATCAAATAGGCGAAAAGGAACAGAAGGAAAATAAGGATAACAAGATAATAGATTAGAAATATTCCTAGTTGTGATTGAGTATTCGCACTCATCCTAGTATACTATATCTTAGATCCTATCGCAGGCACGCAGTAGTACAACTAAGTTGTCGCACTACCACGACATCGCACAACTTGCGAAGTCTGACCTGCATGGGCCGCCACTAAAAAATGTGTCATGACCCGCACCCGGTATAGGGGCACGAGAGCGTGGGTACGTCCAGCCTACGCCGCAGCATCGGCGGTAGAACGCTGTCTAGGTCACAATGCTATCTAATCATTCTCACACGAGCATCCAACTCCACAAGAAGTCACAGATAGCACAATATAATATGAACAATACTCAATCACATAGCTAAAGCACGATAAGATATCGAAGAAATAAATAAACTAAATTGCAACACAAGTCTAAATAGAATAATCTAACTCAACAATAATATCCAAGTCTCAACAAGGTATGCCGGAGACAAATCCGGTACCATAAACTGCTAATAAAAACTAACTAAATAACTATTGATCCCGGCTAGACCTCCCGGAATCACACCTGGCTACAAGGTCCAAGTCAGAAGCTACTCTCCCTGTGGTCCATAAAATGTCGGATACCCGTCCTCTAAGACATAGTGTGGAAAAATATTTCCAGTCAGGATGGAGCAAAGTACATCTCTAACAGCAGTTCTACATCAATGATATAAACTATGTAGCAGTAAATAGATGAAAATATACAAGATGCATATACATGTACGAGAGATATACAATAAAGGAAATACTGAAAATATTGTAAATAAATGCGGAAAGGAACAATATGTCAATGAAGAAGAATACTATGACTAAGTGTGTGAGTACTAGCTTTAACATGTGATCGACTTGGAAACTTGTACACGAGTACGGGCCTGGCTAGTCATACGTGCGGTGTATGACCAACACTAACATGAGAACAAGACTTGTACATGAAAGGTATGATCACATATCTACACTAAAATACTCTCCACCCCCGACTGGTATAGTAGATCCAACCATGGTACGCTATGGCACGGAATTCTCTAAGAAGGTAGCAAGTCTTCTCGAGAATCAGTGTCTGTACATGCACAAGATAACCAATGAAACAAGACTTGTACACGATACACCATATACAAGGAATAACATCTCATGACGAGATCCGAATATACCAATCCGTATAACCATCGTGTCAAAAAATATGGATATTTACACTAAATATAATGAACATAGAGGATATCATAGATAAGAAACTATCAGAGAATATACTCATTTGTGGTCCTTTGCTGGTATGAATCAGAATCCAAGTCACAGTCCAAATAGCCTATGTATTACAAATTTTACCATGTCAAAATATAATTTATTTTAATTTAATTAATTCTGGAATAATTACTCTAAAATCTTATTTTAATCTTATTATTCTGATTTTTAGGCCAAATCCTAGTTTTGCCCAAAAGAACCTAAATTTATATCGACTCGGGACTCATGGCACGCAAATCGAGGCAATCTATTGACCGAGAAGTCAACCGACACAAACTCGAATTTTATGCATGATTTCCTGTAGATTTCATCATCAAAAATATGTTGGAATTTATGGCTCGTCCGAATTCAAATTCGTTTGGAAATTATGGCACATACAAATTTCATATCGTGCACCGATGGTTAAATTCTAACCTAGAAGTTCTACAGAATTAACAGTATATAAATACTCCGAATTAAATTCTGGGAAAAACATATGTCAATTATCTCGACATTATCTTTCTGAAACTTTAAACGGTTCATGATTTTGATTCCTGGTTCTCCCGAAATTGCAAAAATATTAAAATACGTCTATTTTCGGACATGCTGTGCTCTACGAATTTTCCAGAATTTAATACTAATAATTTCATAAAAAATTTATATAATCAAAAAGTTAACCTCAATATCGTTCTAACGCAAGAAACTAGGCCTCGTTTGGAGTTTGGAGCTATGCGCAATGGCTTTTGGAAGATGAAGGAACCCTAGATGGCAATTCTCCAAAATCTCTCTCTAAAATAATGGGATAATTAGGGTTATAATAATATATATATATATAGGGATGTACCTGCGGCTGAATAGGGATGTACCTGCGGCTAAATAGATATTTATAGGCTGACACGTGTCAGAATCTGATTGGATGGTTTTTGTTATATTATTTATTTTTTATTTGCCTTTATCAAAATATTATTTAAGTCATTTTAAATCTAAATAACTCAAAATAAATATTAAAAATAATCATAAAAATCTGGAAAAATTACAGAAAATATATTTTGAATCCAGAAATTCTAGAAAAATACTTGGGACAATTTTATATTCATAGGTTTTCTACTATAATTAGGAGAAGCTCTAAATATTAGTTTTACCCATATAACTAAAAATAAATACTAAAATTATTCTAAAAATTCTGAAATAATTTTAGAAAATATATAATAATATTATAAATCCTAAAAAATAACGTAGATCCATTCTATATTCCTGGGATTGCACAATAAATTCTACAAGTCCAAAAAATTAGTTATTAGCCTAATTACTCCCAATAAATACTAAAAATATTCAGAAAATTCTAGAAATATATTTGACTAATTAGAATCTAAAATAAAATTTTGGGATATTTTTAATTAAGTTGTCCCTAAAATAAATTCTTGAAAGTCCTAGGAAATTAGGGTTACTAGTTTTTAATTAACTAAAAATTATGAAAAAATCCCAATAGTCCCAAATCAACCTAATAACAACATTTAAGCATGAATTTCAGGATACAGAGGTTACAAGTAGTCTTATAAACAAGGTCAATACAAATACATAAATAAAAATATATCGCGACAACACCGTCGCGCGCATTTTATATAACAGTTAAAATATATGAACTAAAGACAGAAAATAAAGATGCATGCAACATATGGAATATGAATAACAGTACAATGGCAATATATACTTGCCTGGCAGGAAGCTGTAAAATGTAACGTCCAGATTTCCAATACACAGGACCAGAAGCTATGGCCTCAGAACAAATATCTCCGGATGCTGAAATAGATATTACCAACATTCCCAGAATAAGCAAAATAGCTAGAAAGCACTTCCCTTTCGTCCAATTTGGACACAGGGGCAAAACCATAATTTCAGGTCAAAGTGGGGTCCATGTGTGGTCCACTTTGCACCGAAAAGCGTATCAGAACCAATAGTCTCCAAATTTGTCCAACTTAGTGTCAACAAGTCCAGAACGATGATACGAACCCAACGGAACTTCCAGAATTGGATTCCGATGAGCCGATCACAAAATCGCCCGTCAAGTGGAGCCGTGGGGCCCACGATACGCGATTTTGTTCAACGTTCTCAAAATCGAACCAAACTTGGGTCACAGGACCAGCGTATTACTACGAGTCCGATGGCGTAAGTTTTGTTTCGATCCGACCTGTATACACAAAGTTACGACGTATTCCAGAACAGTCGGATACGGGACGTTGTCGACGGATACGCGTTGATTCCGGTGTGCACGCACATCCAAATCAACTTCTGTGAAATCTCGCACGTCCGTATCAACGGCACGTACGTTTTGGTGAAGACCGCGTCCGACCAAGTCGTCCCGTTTGGCGGGACGTACTCAGTTTCGGGTGAAAACGGGTATTGTTTTCCTATTTTTGGTTCGCGATCACCACAGGACGCGATGCACCGAGCGGGTTGCACGGGCATCGAGAGGGTTACACAGTCTACGCGTCACAACTGACTGGACAGAAAATGGAGCAACGAGGAGAGAGAACGGGTTACCTGAACAGGGCTCCGTGGAACAAAGATTTCTCGTGTCCGGGTTGACACGACACTGCGACACGGCGCTGTGTCCACTGTGCTGTGTCCGGGGTTCAGACGCTGCTGTGTCCAAGTTCTGCAGGGTCGCTGTGTCCGGGGTTAGGGTTCAGTCGTGTCCGTGTCAGAGTCCAGGCGGAGAGGGTTGCTCGGCGTGGGTAGCTGACATTCGGAGGGAGGAGATAGAGAGGAGGTCGAGGGTGGAGGTCTAGGTGTGGCCGGAGTCCTGTGGTGGTGACTGGCCGAGCGAGATGGAGGTGGTGGCTCGAGGGGAGGAGAGGAACGTGGTGGAGATACGGTGGTTGCTGCCCGTCGTCCGGTGGGTTCTAGTGGAGAGGTAGATGGCAGCAGGGTGGCTGTGTCGTTGCAGAGGGAGGTACGACGGAGGGGGAGATGTAAACCCCCTGAATTTTCAAAAATATTAAACTTGGATTTTTTACAATTTTCTGGAAATTTTTGGAAATTTTTCTATAATTAAAATCAGGGTTTTAATTATTAAATAATTTTTTAATTATTAATAAATAATATTAAAATATTATGAAAATAATATTTTATGGTGTAGAATTAAAAACTGGACTTAGGGTAATTTTTCTGGAAATTATTGGGCCCCGGACCTATTTTAAAATACCTAAAAACTATTTATTTATTTTAATTAATTAATTAATTAATTAATTAATTTATTAACTAATTATTTTAAACCTAAAATTAACCCGGCCCAAACTGCCCGGCCCAACCGGCCCAACCAGCCAACCGGCCCAGCCCCGCCTTAGCGGGTCGGGTCGGGTCCACCAAAAACCGACCCGCCGCCCGCAGACCCGCTTCCCCCCACTCTCCTCTGCCCGCGTCTTTCGGCCCCCGCTCCGCTTTCGCCGGCCGCGCCACCGCCGCTCCGTCCGGCTCACCCCCGTCCCGCGGCCACGACCTCGCCACGTCCCCCTCTTGTAAACCCCCAAATTTTCAAATTATTCAATCTTGGATTTTTCCCAATTTTCTGGAATTTTCTGAGAATTTTCTGTAATTAAAATCAAGGTTTTCAATTTATAAATGATTTTTAATTGGCAATAAATAATATTAAAATGTCATGAAAATAATATTTTTGGGTGTAAAATGAAAAATTGGACTTAGGGTAATTTTTCTGGATTTTTCTGGGCCTCAGACCTATTTTTAAAAGCCTAAAAACTATTTTCTAAATTTATTAATTAATTAATTAATATTTATTATGATTATTATTATTATTATTGTTTTATTTATTTATTTTATTAGGTTTGGGCCCGGCCCAGTGGGCCGAGCCCAGTTGCAACCCGGCCCAGCCCTATGCTTAGCGGGTCGGGCGGGTCGGCCTGACCGGATCCGCGCCCGACCCGGACCCGCACCCCTACCCAGTCCTCCCCCTCGATCCGAAATGACCGCCGCCCGCCGCGTTCTCCGGCGACGTGGCCGGAGAACCACCCACGTCGTCATCCCCTCCGGATCACCCGCCCACGCCCCGGCCTCACCCCGCCTCGCAACCCCCTATATAAACCCCATCTCCGCCCTTGTTCTTCCCCCCAAACCGAAACACTAAACCTAGCTCGACCCCCTTCCGGCGATCTCCGGCAGCCCCGATCCCCGCCGTCCACCTCCCAGAACCACCTCCTCCACCCGCCGCTCTCCCTCTCCTCCTCCTCCCCAGGCGGCCAGACCCCCGTGTCCAACTTCCCTCGTTGATTCGAGAGCCGCCGTCGATCCCCGCCGCTCCGGTGCGCCGCCGGAGACTTCGCCTGAGCCGCCAGAGCCCGGGCCGACCTCGCCAGCCTCCGGCGCACCCTCCAGCAGCACCGGACACGCCGCGGACACGACCCAGACGCGGATACGAGCCCGGACACGCCGCTGACACGTCCAGGACACGAATCGCGTGTCGGACTCGGTTCAGAAACCCTGGTTTCTCGGTCCCCTTCAGGTATTCATAACTTGCAACCCTGATCTCCGTTTTCGATTCCGTCAATTCCTACGCGAAGCCTGTATGACCCTCTCGGTGTCCGGATAAACTGTTCGGGACATCGCGTCCTGTGGTGATCGCACACCGCGATCCAAAAACAGGAAAAACCAGACCCTATTTCACCCCGGAACCGAGTACGTCCCGCCAAACGGGACGACTTGGTCGTGCGCGGTTTTCACAGATACGTGCGCAGCGTTGATACGGACGTGTGAGATCTCGCGGAAGCTGATTCGGGTGTGCGTGCACACCGAAATCAACGCGTATCCGCGGACATCGCTCCGTATCCGCCTTTTCGGCAATTCGCCCTAACTTCGTGCACACTCGTCAGATCGAGACGAAACTTGCGCCATCGGACTCGTAGCGATACGCTGGTCCTGTGGGTCAAGTTTGGTTCGATTCTGAGAACGTTGACGAAATTGCGTGTCGTGGGCCCCACAGGTCCCGCTCGACGGGCGATTTTGTGTTCGGCTCACCGGAATCCAAATCTGGAAGTTCCGTTGGGTTCGTATCAGCGTTCCTGACCTGTTGACACTAAGTTTGGTGAATTTGGAGACCGTTGACCTGGACACGTTTTTCGGTGCAAAGCGGGCCCACCGGCAGACCCCGTTTTGACCCGAAATTACCGTTTTTGCCCTTGTCTCCAAATTGGATCCAAGGACAGGCGTTTCTAGCTATTTGACATCTTCTGAGAATGATGGTAATGTCTGTTTCAGCTTTTGGACTCACCTCTGGACATTTCTCCCAAGAACCTAATTTAATCAGATCCAAACAACAGGCAAGTACCTGCACTTCAAGTTAATCTTTATATTATGATAATTAAATTCCCTGCTCTACTAGTACTCTTGCTGATTACACGTAGTGTTAGAATACTATATTTCATGTCTTGAATATTTGGAATTCATGTCTTGTTTCTCGTGTCGGGTGGGAGAATACTGAAAGGCATGTAGTTTACCTTTCCCCTTGCCGTGAATAATAGCTGTTGGTACACGACTGTCCTTCAGCCGGATCTCGATTATTCGTGACTAATAGCCGTTCATGACGGCCGGATTAGCCTTATAAACCCCTGCATGCCAACTAAGTATTCTAAAAATAAACACAAGTTTCATACAGATATTTTCTAGTCATGTTATATTCTTGCTGACTGTATAGTTTTTTTTCCTGCTCGTTTACTTCTGTTTTCTCATACTCCTGTTTATAGTGTTGACTCTGAGATATTAACCTTCCTTTATGCAATTTCCTTAACATGATAGACAATGTTTAATTGTCATAAATATTTAGTTTAACATTGTTGTGCACTGTGTACTTTGCTCCTTTCCTGACTGGATCTGTTGATTTAGGCGATGATGAGGATCTTGCCCCTACTTATTATGGTCCTTATGAGGGTACAGATGATACCTATGAGGAGCCAGAACCCACTCAGGAGACCCCTGCTGCTGAGTAGCTAGTAGTAGCTATCTTTCATTTCTATTTCTTATCTTATTTATCGGGTTTGTCCCCGATTTGAATATTGAATTTCTGTACTTAAACATTTGAATTGTTGTCACATTCATTCCAGTTGCATAATTTAAGATTCTATTCTCATTATTATCTTGCCTATGTTGTTGTGAATGAGTTAGACTAGTTAGATGGATTGACCTAGACAGCGTACTACCGCCGACTCTGCGGCGTAGGCTGGACGTACCCACGCACTCGTGCCCGAACTTCCGGGTGCGGGTCGTGACACGTTTTTATGGTGGCCAATGCAGGTCTATCCTAAAATAGGGTAATACCCTAGGACAGGGTATGGAATAAGATTGAGGATTCTAGGAAAAGCTCATTCACAGTATAGCGTCCTTATTTCAATTCTTGATATCATTGCTGCTCAATTTTTTTCTATCGCCTTTGATTTCCAAGTATTTCTATTCTGATCTTCCTATCCCTTAATCTTTCAGAATGGTCCAGACCAGGAACACAGTAGGAGGCACATCAGAACCAGCTGAGCCGAATGTGCCCGAGACTCTTGCACTCCCGCCGCCCCCATCTGTTCCGGCAGTTACCTTAGATGGGGCACAGCTAATAGGAGTATTCCAGGGATTAGTGGAATCCCAGAAAGAACAGACGGCACTTCTGCGGACCAGCCTCTCAGAAGCTCTTAAACCCCAGGAGTCGTCACTCAAGAGGCCAGGGAGTGCTAAAGACTTCAAGAACCTTAGGCCTCTGGAATTCTATGGAACTGAGGGCATTCTCTATGCCGATGAGTGGATAGAGAATGTCGAGAGACTCCTGAAGACTGCCCGGGTTCCCGATGATCTCAAAGTAGAATCCGCAAGCCTGCAACTGTTCGACATTGCTCGAACCTGGTTCAGAGATGAACCCCAACTATCTGCTTCCGACGTCACCTGGGAGGACTTCAAGAGGCTATTCAAGGAGAAATTCTACCCCGAAGTGGCTCGGGAAGCTCTCGAAAGCCAATTCGAGAGACTGGAACAAGGTAACATGACTGTTGATGAATATACTGCTGAATTTAGCAGGTTAAGCCACTTTGCGGAGTACATGGTTCGTACCCCGGAGGACAGAGCCCGTAGATTCAAGAAGGGGCTATCTCCGGATATCCGCCTTGCTGTCACCACCAGCCGAGCTCGCACCTATGAGGAGATCTTGAGCGTGGCTTAAGGCGTCGAGAGAGATATGGGGCACAAACTGAAACGAGAAAGAGATACTGGGAATGCGGGACCCAACAAACGCCCTTTTCAACAACAACAACAGCAGAGGGCCCCGCAGCAAAATCAGCGTCCTCCCCCTCGAGCTCCAGCACCCCAGGCTCAAGGACAGAACCAGCGAGCTCCCCCTTGCAACTATTGCCAAAAACCAGGCCACACTTGGCAAGACTGCAGAAAGAGGCTAGGTGCTTGCCTCTATTGTGGTTCCCCAGCACATCAATTGAGGGACTGTCCTGCTGCTCAAGGACGTCCAGCTGCACCAAAGGCTCCAGTCCAGGCCAGGCCCCCAGCAGCACAACAAAAGGGACCCCCGCTTCCAACTCAACAACAACGCTTTGCTCAGCACCAACAGCAGCAACAGAGGGCTGCACCGCAGCAAGGCCGTGCTTATGCAATGACTTTGGAAGAAGCGGAAGCCACAGCTGACGTGATCACAGGTTCTGTGCTTATAAATTCAATACCAGCTATTACTTTATTTGACTCTGGAGCTTCACATTCATTCATGTCAGTAGAATTTCTTATGAAGCACAACTTAATCACTAAACCCCTTAGGAATTGTTATAAGATCATTACCGGTGGAGGAATCATCCCGGTTAGTGATGCCTGTAACAATTGTCCTATTACATTATGTGGAAGAGAACTGTATGCTAGACTACTTGTAATGCCAGTGCCCAGTTTTGATATTATACTGGGTATGGATTGGTTAAGTCAACATCATGCCACAATAGACTGTCACAGAGGCAGTGTAATCTTCAGACCCCCTTGCAAGCCAGAATTTGAATTTGCTAGAGGTTTTAGAGAAATGGGTAATAACATAATTTGTGGAGCCCTAGTAACAGAAGAATTGCCACCTATCATCTCTGAATACCTTGATGTCTTCCCTGAGGATCTCCCAGGATTATCCCCAGACCGAGAAGTTGAATTCTCCATTGACTTAGTGCCAGGAGCAGCACCAGTATCTCAGAACTCCTACAGAATCAACAAGAACGAGATAATAGAACTAAATGAACAAATCAAAAAGCTAGAAGACAAAGGTTTCATTAGGTCTAGTGTCTCACCTTGGGGAGCCCCAGTACTATTTGTGCCCAAGAAGGATGGAACATCCAGAATGTGTATTGACTATAGGGCCTTAAATGCCTTAACAATTAAGAATAAGTATCCCCTGCCCAGGATAGATGACTTATTTGATCAGTTGAGTGGAGCTCGGGTGTTTTCCAAGATTGATTTGAGGTCGGGTTACCACCAAGTAAGGGTGAGAAAAGAAGACATCCCTAAAACTGCTTTCAATACCCGGAACGGACACTACGAATTCTTAGTAATGCCGTTCGGGTTGACGAATGCTCCAGCAGTTTTTATGAACCTAATGAACAGAGTTTTCCAGCCATACCTAGACAAATTTGTAGTGGTCTTCATTGATGACATTTTGATCTACTCCAAGACCCCCGAAGAACATGAAGAACATTTGAGGTTAGCATTGGAGACTTTGAGGAAGGAAAAACTTTATGGAAAATTGTCTAAATGTGCTTTCTTCCTAGACAAAGTAGAATTCTTGGGACATGTTGTGACTGGAGATGGAATAGCAGTAGACCCTAAGAAGATAGCTGCAGTAGAATCCTGGCCCACTCCAGACTCTGTAGCTGAGATTAGAAGTTTCCTGGGACTAGCTGGCTACTATCGGAAGTTTGTGAAGGACTTTGCTAGAATTGCGGAGCCCATGACAAAATTAACAAGAAAAGATGAAGAGTTCACCTGGACTGATGAATGTCAGCGTGCTTTTGAGGAATTGAAGAAAAGACTGACTTCTGCCCCTATTCTAACCTTACCTTCCGGAACCGGAGGTTTCGCTATTTATAGTGATGCTTCTGGAAAAGGTCTAGGTTGTGTACTAGAGCAGAACAAGAAGGTAATAGCATATGCCTCTAGACAGCTTCGACCACATGAAAAGAATTATCCAACTCATGATTTAGAATTAGCAGCTGTCATTTTTGCTCTTAAACTATGGAAGCATTATCTTTATGGAGAAAGGGTGGAAATATTTACAGACCATAAAAGTCTAAAATATATTTTCACTCAGAAAGAGCTAAACATGAGGCAAAGAAGGTGGCTGGAACTAATGAAAGACTTTGATATCACTCTTCAATATCACCCTGGGAAGGCAAATGTAGTTGCTGATGCTCTAAGCAGGTATCCTATGGCGATGTACTTGACTATGGACAGACACCTGCTGGAGGACTTGGAAAGTTTAGGTATTGAAGTAATTATCCCAGGAAAAGAGGGCCAAATGATGAACTTGCAGATTCAGTCTACCTTAATAGACAAGATCAAGGAGACTCAGTTTCAAGACGAAGGCCTGCGAAGCCTTCGAGGTCAAGTACAAGCTGGATTAGTAGAAGAGTTCAGAATTCATGAAGATGGATCACTGAGGCATGGCGACAGATTATGTGTACCTCAAGGAGACATAAGAGAAGAAGTTATGCAAGAGGCGCACAGATCGCAGTACTCTATACATCCAGGAGCCAACAAGATGTACAAGGACCTGAGGACGCATGTTTGGTGGCATGGCATGAAGAGAGAAGTATCCAGGTTCGTATCTCGTTGTTTAGTGTGCCAGCAAGTCAAGGCAGAAAGACAAAGACCTGGAGGATTGCTTCAACCACTACCCATTCCGGAATGGAAATGGGAACATATCACAATGGATTTTGTTTCCGGACTTCCAAGGACACCTAGTGGAAAGGATGCAATCTGGGTGATAGTAGATAGACTGACCAAGTCTGCACATTTTCTACCTTTCAAAGTAGGGCTATCTACAGAGAAGCTGGCAGATTTATATATCAGACATATTGTTAGGCTGCATGGAGTTCCAGTAAGTATTGTCTCCGACAGAGATTCAAGATTCACCTCCCACTTCTGGAAGAGCTTACAAGCCAGTTTGGGGACGCAACTCAAATTCAGCACAGCTTATCATCCCCAAACTGATGGACAATCGGAACGTACAATCCAGACCCTTGAAGATATGCTCCGTACATGTGTTCTGGATTTTGGAGGATCCTGAGAAGACTATTTACATCTGGTGGAGTTCTCTTATAACAACAGCTACCAAGCCAGTATCGAGATGACTCCATTTGAAGCCCTGTATGGCCGAAGATGTCGTACCCCGCTATCATGGGACGACGTTGGAGAAAGAGCCCTACTGGGACCAGAGATGGTGATCGATTCAGCTGAGAAGGTAAAGCAAATAAGGGACAGACTTCGAGTGGCTCAAGACAGGCAACGACATTGGGCAAATAGCCACCGAAGGCCCTTAGAATTTGAGGTAATTAAATTTATAAAATTCAAGTCAATTTAAATATTTTGCTTATGGAACTAAGACTTGATTTTGACTTTATTAAAGGTTGGAGAGCTGGTGTTCTTAAAGATTTCCCCGACACGTGGCACCATTAGGTTCGGAAGGAGTGGAAAACTCAGCCCAAGATTCATCGGACCTTTTGGCATACAGGAGAAAATCGGAGAAGTGGCATACCGACTGGCATTGCCACCCTCTCTGGATGGAGTACATAACGTCTTCCACGTGTCGCAGCTGAGGAAGTATGTGTCAGACCCCAGTCACATTTTGGATCACTCAGAGCTCGAAGTAGGCCCAAGTTTGACTTACCAAGAGCAACCCGTGGAGATCCTGGATCGCTCGGAGAAAGTTCTACGGAACCAGGTCATCTCCCTGGTTCGCGTAGCTTGGAAGCACCATTCTCCCGGCGAATCCACCTGGGAGCGAGAAGACGAGATTAGAGAGCGATACCCCTATCTTTTTGAACCATGAGGTGTATTTTATTTCTCGGCCTTTTCTTTTCGTGCCTTGTTATTCTTAAATTTTGAGGACGAAATTTTTGTAAGTTGGGTAGGTTGTAAACCCCCAAATTTTCAAATTATTCAATATTGGATTTTTCCCAATTTTCTGGAATTTTCTGAGAATTTTCTGTAATTAAAATCAAGATTTTCAATTTATAAATGATTTTTAATTGGCAATAAATAATATTAAAATGTCATGAAAATAATATTTTTGGGTGTAAAATGAAAAATTGGACTTAGGGTATTTTTTCTGGATTTTTCTGGGCCTCAGACCTATTTTTAAAAGCCTAAAAACTATTTTCTAAATTTATTAATTAATTAATTAATATTTATTATGATTATTATTATTATTATTGTTTTATTTATTTATTTTATTAGGTTTGGGCCCGGCCCAGTGGGCCGAGCCCAGTTGCAACCCGGCCCAGCCCTATGCTTAGCGGGTCGGGCGGGTCGGCCTGACCGGATCCGCGCCCGACCCGGACCCGCACCCCTACCCAGTCCTCCCCCTCGATCCGAAATGACCGCCGCCCGCCGCGTTCTCCGGCGACGTGGCCGGAGAACCACCCACGTCGTCATCCCCTCCGGATCACCCGCCCACGCCCCGGCCTCACCCCGCCTCGCAACCCCCTATATAAACCCCATCTCCGCCCTTGTTCTTCCCCCCAAACCGAAACACTAAACCTAGCTCGACCCCCTTCCGGCGATCTCCGGCAGCCCCGATCCCCGCCGTCCACCTCCCAGAACCACCTCCTCCACCCGCCGCTCTCCCTCTCCTCCTCCTCCCCAGGCGGCCAGACCCCCGTGTCCAACTTCCCCCGTTGATTCGAGAGCCGCCGTCGATCTCCGCCGCTCCGGTGCGCCGCCGGAGACTTCGCCTGAGCCGCCAGAGCCCGGGCCGACCTCGCCATCCTCCGGCGCACCCTCCAGCAGCACCGGACACGCCGCGGACACGACCCAGACGCGGATACGAGCCCGGACACGCCGCTGACACGTCCAGGACACGAATCGCGTGTCGGACTCGGTTCAGAAACCCTGGTTTCTCGGTCCCCTTCAGGTATTCATAACTTGCAACCCTGATCTCCGTTTTCGATTCCGTCAATTCCTACGCGAAGCCTGTACGACCCTCTCGGTGTCCGGACAAACTGTTCGGGACATCGCGTCCTGTGGTGATCGCACACCGCGATCCAAAAACAGGAAAAACCAGACCCTATTTTACCCCGGAACCGAGTACGTCCCGCCAAACGGGACGACTTGGTCGCGCGCGGTTTTCATAGATACGTGCGCAGCGTTGATACGGACGTGTGAGATCTCGCGGAAGCTGATTCGGGTGTGCGTGCACACCGGAATCAACGCGTATCCGCGGACATCGCTCCGTATCCGCCTTTTCGGCAATTCGTCCTAACTTCGTGCACACTCGTCAGATCGAGACGAAACTTGCACCATCGGACTCGTAGCGATACGCTGGTCCTGTGGGTCAAGTTTGGTTCGATTCTGAGAACGTTGACGAAATTGCGTGTCGTGGGCCCCACAGGCCCCGCTCGACGGGCGATTTTGTGTTCGGCTCACCGGAATCCAAATCTGGAAGTTCCGTTGGGTTCGTATCAGCGTTCCTGACCTGTTGACACTAAGTTTGGTGAATTTGGAGACCGTTGACCTGGACACGTTTTTCGGTGCAAAGTGGGCCCACCGGCAGACCCCGTTTTGACCCGAAATTATCGTTTTTGCCCTTGTCTCCAAATTGGACCCAAGGACAGGCGTTTCTAGCTATTTGACATCTTCTGAGAATGATGGTAATGTCTGTTTCAGCTTTTGGACTCACCTCTGGACATTTCTCCCAAGAACCTAATTTAATCAGATCCAAACAACAGGCAAGTACCTGCACTTCAAGTTAATCTTTATATTGTGATAATTAAATTCCCTGCTCTACTAGTACTCTTGCTGATTACACGTAGTATTAGAATACTATATTTCATGTCTTGAATATTTGGAATTCATGTCTTATTTCTCGTGTCGGGTGGGAGAATACTGAAAGGCATGTAGTTTACCTTTCCCCTTGCCGTGAATAATAGCTGTTGGTACACGACTGTCCTTCAGCCGGATCTCGATTATTCGTGACTAATAGCCGTTCATGACGGCCGAATTAGCCTTATAAACCCCTGTATGCCAACTAAGTATTCTAAAAACAAACACAAGTTTCATACAGATATTTTCTAGTCATGTTATATTCTTGCTGACTGTATAGTTTTTTTTCCTGCTCGTTTACTTCTGTTTTCTCATACTCCTGTTTATAGTGTTGACTCTGAGATATTAACCTTCCTTTATGCAATTTCCTTAACATGATAGACAATGTTTAATTGTCATAAATATTTAGTTTAACATTGTTGTGCACTGTGTACTTTGCTCCTTTCCTGACTGGATCTGTTGATTTAGGCGATGATGAGGATCTTGCCCCTACTTATTATGGTCCTTATGAGGGTACAGATGATACCTATGAGGAGCCAGAACCCACTCAGGAGACCCCTGCTGCTGAGTAGCTAGTAGTAGCTATTTTTCATTTCTATTTCTTATCTTATTTATCGGGTTTGTCCCCGATTTGAATATTGAATTTCTGTACTTAAACATTTGAATTGTTGTCACATTCATTCCAGTTGCATAATTTAAGATTCTATTCTCATTATTATCTTGCCTATGTTGTTGTGAATGAGTTAGACTAGTTAGATGGATTGACCTAGACAGCGTACTACCGCCGACTCTGCGGCGTAGGCTGGACGTACCCACGCACTCGTGTCCGAACTTCCGGGTGCGGGTCGTGACACCTCTCCCCTCCGCCTTTCCCGGCCGGCCTCCCCCGCGGCCCTGCCTATATAATCTCCTCCCCTTTCTCCCCTCCGGCCACCTGAACGCCGCCGCCGCCTCGCCCGCCTTCGCCAGCCCTGCCTCCCTGCGCCATCGCCCTTCTCCGCCGAAGCCCCCTCTCCGCCCCCTCCTTCTTCCCGCCGCTACTCCGCCAGCAGCCGACCCCGCTGCCCGAGTCCCCTCCGGCCTAACCCAGCCCCAGCTCCGCCCCCGCTCCTCCGCCTGGCCGCCAACGCCTCCGCCTCGCCCCGCCAGTGCCGCCCTAGCCCCCGGCCGGCCTCCCCCACAGCGGCGCCGTCCTCCTCCGGCCGCCGGAGCTCCACAGCAAACCCTAACCCTAACCCTAGTTTCTATTGTGTCGGACACGTGTCGGATACAGTAAATTCTGGGTTTTTGGACCCTGTTCAGGTACGTGTAACTTTCTTCTCGCTGTCCCATTTTTAATTCCGTAAATTGTGTTGCGAAGCCTGTATGACCCTCTCGGTGCCCGGACAAACCGCTCGGGGCATCACGTATTGTGGTGATCACACACCGCGATCAAAAAACAGGAAAAATAACGACCTGATTCATCCCGGAACTGGGTGTGCCCCGCCAAACGGGATAACTTGGTCGCGCACAGAGTCTTCACAGATACGTGCACACCGTCGATACGGACGTGTGGGATTTCGCAGAAGTCGATTCGGGTGTGCGTGCACACCGGGATCAACGCGTATCCGCGGACACCGCCCCGTATCCGCCTTTTTTGAATCAAGCCCTAACTTTCTGTGTACACGTCGGATCGAAACGAAACTTGCGCCATCGGACTCATAGCGATACGCTGGTCCTGTGACCCAAATTTGGTTTAATTTTGAGAACGTTGACGAAATCGCGTGTCGTGGGCCCCACAGGCCCCGCTCGACGGGCGATTTTGTGATCGGCTTATCGGAATCCAATTCTGGAAGTTCTGTTGGGTTCGTATCATCGTTCCTGACCTGTTGACACTAAGTTTGGTGAATTTGGAGACCTTTGACTCTAACACATTTTTCGGTGCAAAGCGGGCCCACATGCGGACCCTATTTTGACCCAAAATTACCGTTTTGCCCTTGTCTCTAAATTGGACTCAAGGACAGGCGTTTCTAGCTATTTGATATCTTCTGAGCATGATGGTAATATTTATTTCAGCATTCGAAGATATTTCTGGAAATTTCTCGAGAACAGAACCGTAGTTGGGATCCAAACATCAGGCATGTACCTGCACTTCAAGTTTATTCTTTATATTGTGATAATTAGTTCCTTGCTCTACTAGTACCATTGGATGATTACACTTAGTGTTGGAATTTGGAGTTCATGTCTTACTTTTCGTGTCGGGTGGGAGAATACTAGGAGGCATGTAGTTTACCCTTCCCCCTGTCGTGACTGCTAGCTGTTGGTACGCGACTGTACCATCAGCCTTATACTTGATTATTCCTGACTGCTAGCCGTCTATGGCGGCCTTATTAGCCTTATAAACCCCTACATGCCAACTATGTATTCTAAATACACAATTCCACACACATATAGTTCCTGTTGTCTTGTTGTAGTTCTATTTTCTTGTCTCATTATATTCCTGTTTTACTCATGTCCCTGATTTATAGCAATTAATCCTGTTTTACTTATATTCCTGATTTTTAGTGCTTAACTCTTAGTTAATTTCACTACTTATTGTGCATATTCTTATCGTGTTGTTTAGTCAGTTTTTTCCTACTTGTCATAAATATTTAGTTTAATCTTTGTTGTGCATTTTGTACTTGCTCCTTTCCTGACTGGATCCGTTGATATTAGGCGATGATGAGGACTATGTCCCCACCTATTATGGTCCCTATGAGGTAGCAGATGATACATTTGAGGAGCCGGTTCCCACTCAGGAGACTACTTCTGAGGAGTAGTTAGCAGTTAGTTATTATTTTCTTTCATCCTAGTAATCGGGTTTGTCCCCAATTTATCTTCTGGTTCTGTAATAAACTATGGACTTGTATGTCACAATTTTTTTATGAAATTTTAACATTCCTATTTCCTGTTATTATCCTTGCCTATTTATTCTTGTGGATGAGCTAGATTTAAATTATCTGTGAATATGGTCTAGACAGCGTACTACCGCCGACACTGCGGCGTAGGCTGGACGTACCCACGTACTCGTGCCCGAATATTCGGGTGCGGGTCGTGACACATTTTTATGGTGGCCCATGCAGGTCTACGACTAAATTGTTCGGTTTCAACTCAGGGACCGAACAGGCCTGCAATAAGAATAGGATAAGTTTTAGGATCTCATCCACTTGCTTGAATCATTCTTGACATCTATCTCGGATTCGAATTAATTCCTTGACTTGCATCCTGCCTTGATTTCTGTGCGCCTCTTATTATTTATTTTGGTTGCAGAGTTATGGATTCATAAGCGAACGACGAGATTCCTGCAAGATCACCACGAGATGCTGTGGTAACCAACGAAGATGAAGTAACACTAGTGGATAGAGGACAATCAGCTCAACAACATGCCTCGAGAGCCCTCACGATGACCGTGGAGAACGCGCAGACTCTTGGAGTAGCTAATGCGCGTAAGTGATTCGTAGATACCGTTTCTAGTATTATTTAGCTCGTGCCTATTGGTTCGTGACCTCAGCCCCAACCTAGTAATTTGAACTTGCTAAATAACCTGGTATGCTTTTATATTTGATAACTAAAGAGATTGTAGAGTCTTTTTTATTATGCTTATTGTGTGTTGTTTTGTGAACTAGAATAATTTGTACCTCCTTCCATCATCATCTAGCGCACTCAATTTTGCTGTACTTGACTTATGCTGCTATTCTATAGCCTAGTTTTGCAAGCTTACTCTTTATCAAGCTTATTCATGACATATGTATTATTGGGTCGACACACTAATACAATTGTCTATTCAGAATCAGTGTATTACGGTCTGATCAACCTTATTACATTTTGGTTCGCTCTTCGCACTACTTTACGTGGATTGAGATATATAGTTGACTAGTATACTTGCCCTCTAGATATATCCGAGCATATCGTATCAGTTACATAACTGTACTAATACGAGCATGCGAACAAATGATTACCAGAATAGAATTTCTGTCCACAACTGCTTGACAATTTCCATTTTGAATTCTTTAAACGCCTTGATTCCGATACTTCTGTTCTATCACCTCACCCTTGAACTCTTTATTATTGATCTTCGTCTTTCCTTATTTCGGAAAGACAAAACCTCGTGCTTGGTATAAGTTTGATACACAGAGAATACTAGATATGTCCCATAGACCGATCACATACTTGAGGATTATCCTTTCGTAATTAAGGATATATTATATGTGATATGATCGACGTTGAAGTTTCGAGGATTGAATGAACTGAGTAAACATATTAAGGAATATTTTCTTAAGGTTTATAGCCTTATGTGATGGATGGGTAAATTCTAAGTTGGGTAGCAGTGCATTGTCAACTCGAGATAAATTTCTTATGACTGAGTAAGATTAGATTGGGAGAGGTTCAAGCCATTCTAATTTTGAAAATTTAGAGGATAAAAAAATATAGAATTTCAGACTTGAACATTGGTGGACTACATTTAAATTATTTTTTTTTAATTTGATGATTTGAATTAAGAATTAAAATTTGATGGTTGGACTACCTAGTTGGAATATTGAGGATGTGAATGGAATAAAAGAATGGGAATACTATTGGACTCGAATTACTTCTAGAGAAAATTATGATAGTTAGAATCGTGAGGCAAATTTATAAGCGTATGCAAATCTTGAAGATGTTATATGGACTTAATTTAAAATCTGCCTGTGGATAATTTGAGAAAGTAAGAAGTGATAACCATAGGTTGAATTTGATTGGAGCAGTAGTCATCTTAACCTTGAAGTGATTGCAGTGGATATGATTAGGATTTTAATTATCGCAAGGAGATTGCGATTGACTTGTCTTATGTACATGAAGGATTAACATATTATGGCTTAATTTTAATTTCGAGGATAAAATTATTTTAAGTTGGGTAGATTGTAAACCCCCTGAATTTTCAAAAATATTAAACTTGGATTTTTCACAATTTTCTGGAATTTTCTGGAAATTTTTCTGTAATTAAAATCAGGGTTTTAATTATTAAATAATTTTTTAATTATTAATAAATAATATTAAAATATTATGAAAACAATATTTTATGGTGTAGAATTAAAAACTGGACTTAGGATAATTTTTTGAAATTTATTGGGCCCCGGACCTATTTTAAAACACCTAAAAACTATTTATTTATTTTAATTAATTAATTAATTAATTAATTAATTTATTTATTAACTAATTATTTTAAACCTAAAACTAACTCGGCCCAAACCGCCCGGCCCAACCGGTCCAACCGGCCAACCGGCCCAGCCCCGCCTTAGCGGGTCGGGTCGGGTCCACCCGAAATCGACCCGCCGCCCGCAGACCCGCTTCCCCTCACTCTCCTCTGCCCGCGTCTTCCGGCCCCTGCTCTGCTTCCGCTGGCCGTGCCGCCGCCGCTCCGTCCGGCTTGCCCCCGTCCAGCGGCCACGACCTCGCCACGTCCCCCTCTCCCCTCCGCCATTCCCGGCCGGCCTCCCCCGCGGCCCTGCCTATATAATCTCCTCCCCTTTCTCCCCTCCGGCCACCTGAACGCCGCCGCCGCCTCGCCCGCCTTCGCCAGCCCTGCCTCCCTGCGCCATCGCCCTTCTCCGCCGAAGCCCCCTCTCCGCCCCCTCCTTCTTCCCGCCGCTACTCCGCCAGCAGCCGACCCCGCTGCCCGAGTCCCCTCCGGCCTAACCCAGCCCCAGCTCCGCCCCCGCTCCTCCGCCTGGCCGCCAACGCCTCCGCCTCGCCCCGCCAGTGCCGCCCTAGCCCCCGGCCGGCCTCCCCCGCAGCGGCGCCGTCCTCCTCCGGCCGCCGGAGCTCCACAGCAAACCCTAACCCTAACCCTAGTTTCTATTGTGTCGGACACGTGTCGGACACAGTAAATTCCAGATTTTTGGATCCTGTTCAGGTACGTGTAACTTTTTCCTCGCTGTCCCATTTTTAATTCCTTAAATTGCGTTGCGAAGCCTGTATGACCCTCTCGGTGTCCGGATAAACCGCTCGGGGCATCGCGTCCTGTGGTGATCGCACACCGCGATCCAAAAACAGGAAAAATAACGAACCGATTCATCCCGGAACTGGGTGCGTCCCGCCAAACGGGACGACTTGGTCGCGCGCAGGTCTTCACAGATACGTGCGCGCCATCGATACGGACGTGTGAAATTTTGCAGAAGTCGATTCGGGTGTACGTGCACACCGGGATCAACGCGTATCTGCGGACACCGCCCCGTATCCGCCTTTTCTGAATCAAGCCCTAACTTTCTGTGTACACGTCGGATCGAAACCAAACTTGCGCCATCGGACTCGTAGCGATACGCTGGTCCTGTGACCCAAGTTTGGTTCGATTCTGAGAATGTTGACGAAATCGCGTGTCGTGGGCCCCATAGGCCCCGTTCGACGGGCGATTTTGTGATCGGCTCATCGGAATTCAATTCTGGAAGTTTCGTTGGGTTCGTATCATCGTTCCTGACCTGTTGACACTAAGTTTGGTAAATTTGGAGACCTTTGACCCTGACACGTTTTTCGGTGCAAAGCGGGCCCACATGCGGACCCCGTTTTGACCCGAAATTGCCGTTTTGCCCTTGTCTCCAAATTGGACTCAAGGACAGGCGTTTCTAGCTATTTGATATCTTCTGAGCATGATGGTAATATTTATTTCAGCATCCAGAGATATTTCTGGAAATTTCTCGAGAACAGAACCGTAGTTGGGATCCAAACATCAGGCAAGTACCTGCACTTCAAGTTTATTCTTTATATTGTGATAATTAGTTTCTTTCTCTACTAGTACCATTGGATGATTACACTTAGTGTTGGGATTTGGAGTTCATGTCTTACTTTTCGTGTCGGGTAGGAGAATACTAGGAGGCATGTAGTTTACCCTTTCCCCTGTCGTGACTGCTAGCTGTTGGTACGCAACTGTACCATCAGCCTTATACTTGATTATTCCTGACTGCTAGCCGTCTATGGCGGCCTTATTAGCCTTATAAACCCCTACATGCCAACTATGTATTCTAAATACACAATTTCACACACACATAGTTCCTGTTGTCTTGTTGTAGTTCCATTTTCTTGTCTCATTATATTCCTGTTTTACTCATGTCCCTGGTTTATAGCAATTAATCCTGTTTTACTTATATTCCTAATTTTTAGTGCTTAACTCTTAGTTAATTTCACTACTTATTGTGCATATTCTTATCGTGTTGTTTAGTCAGTTTTTTCCTACTCATCATAAATATTTAGTTTAATCTTTGTTTTGCATTTGGTACTTGCTCCTTTCCTGACTGGATCCGTTGATATTAGGCGATGATGAGGACTATGCCCCCACCTATTATGGTCCATATGAGGTAGCAGATGATACATTTGAGGAGCCGGTTCCCACTCAGGAGACTACTTCTGAGGAGTAGTTAGCAGTTAGTTATTATTTTCTTTCATCCTAGTAATCGGGTTTGTCCCCAATTTATCTTCTGGTTCTGTAATAAACTATGGATTTGTATGTCATAATTTGTTTTATGAAATCTTAACATTCCTATTTTCTGTTATTATCCTTGCCTATTTATTCTTGTGGATGAGCTAGATTTAAATTACCTGTGAATATGGTCTAGACAGCGTACTACCGTCAACACTGCGGCGTAGACTGGACGTACCCACGTACTCGTGCCCAAATATCCGGGTGCGGGTCGTGACAGAAGATCACCGGTGGCTTATCGAGGTCGGGATCCGGTTGGTTCTGGCGAGGGAAGGCACCTAGGAGGTCGGGCGAGGCATTAATGGCGAAGTCTGGGAGAGGATAGGGCTTCAAACGACGGTGGTTGATCCGGCTGACAGCAACAGAAAAAGGGGTGATGGTGCAGTCGGGCGCTGCTGCTCCGGTGGGAATCATCGATGAGGGTGGCGAGGACAGGAAATGGGGAGATCGACTGGGACGAGGGGAGGTGTCGGCTCGGGTGGCGGTGGTGATGATGCTAAGAAGGGAGGAAGTCGGGAAGATGGCTCCCGGCGAGTCAGGGTCAGCAGCGGCCAGGCGAGTCGTCTTCGGCACGCGCAGTCAGGCGTAGAGTGCAGCGGGTGGGAGTCGAGGAAGAATAGAGGGAGGAGGTCGACAAGGCCGGTGGGTTGAGACGGGGTGCACCGGTGGAGCTCCGGCGTCGGCAGAGGAAGGGAAGGCTCGGTCGAGGAGGAGAGCAGGGCGGAGCTGCTCCGGCGGGGGTCGGCTCGCCGCGGGGAGGCGGAGGTCAGGGAAAGGGGGGTGGCGGCTGACGGCTAGGGTTAGGATTAGGGATTTTATTATTTTATTATTTTTATTTTCCTTTTATTTTATGGAGAAAAGCTAGAAAAAATATATATTTATACATGCAGAAATTTGGGCTTGGGTTTGACCTAGGATTTGGGCTGGGTCAATGCTCCTTGGGCTTGGGCTTCGGCTCTCATGGGGATGTTGGGAGGGCTGGAATTTACATTAATTAAATGCAAGGGTAAATTAATATACGGGGCGATGTGCGCGCGTTCCACATCCCAAAAATTATGGAAAAATTCACGTGAAGGGAAAAGTGGGTTTCTTCACGTATTGTCCAATGGTGGGGATATCTCAATGCATTTTTGCATAAAAGCCCCTAAAATTTAGGAAATTGCACAAAGGCATAAATTAGATTTTAATTCATTAAAATACTGCGCACGATATTCTGGAATTAATTGGAAATACCTGAGGCTAAAATTTGATGGGGCACAAGCGTCCTGGACCTAGAGGACTCAGAGTAGAATATTAATAAAATTCAGGTCGTACAAAACGGTCAAGATTGTGTTCCCAATTTTGATTGGGACGCACATGGGTACAAGGATGTGATTTATTTAGAATTTAAGAAATACATCCACGACGTTTATTGTGCGACTAAAATATCGCACCAGAAAGCATGATTATAATTTACACAAGGGTCAAAAGGGTAGGCGGGCGCGTCTAGGATAAGGTTGTGAACTTTGCAGATAGGCAATGGCTAACGTAGTGCTCCAATTAACGAAGCATCGGTAAGATGCGCTACGCGATAAAATAATATACAGTTAAGTCAAATGCCGTATTCTAAATTCTAATTGGGTTCCAACTAGCCCTTATTCCCCTATATAAGCCACGTAAACCTAATTTCGGGGGAGGGGGTTTACAATCTACCCAACTTAGAAATAATTTCGTCCTCGAAATTAAAATAAGGCATAATTGGTTTAACTCCTTCACTTGCGTGCGTAAGGCAAGTTAAATCGCAATCTCCTCTAAAATTTAACTTATTCAAATCCATCGAAATCCCTCTCAAATTGAATCATTGTTTAAATCGAACATCAACACATCGCGTTGTCTTCTCCATTTTTAGTTTAATAATCCACATCCAATCTAATTCAAATCTCTATGACATCCCAAATCAGAATTTACGTTGCAATCTTCAACTGTTAAAAGTTTCCTCTAGAAAATTATAATCGATTATTATTTCTATCCTCAACTTGTGAATTCCGTACTCTTCAATTTTTTTTAATTCAATTTATATCCTTAATATTTTAAATAGGTAGTCCAACCATCAAATTTTAATTCTTAATTTAAATCATCAAATTAAAAAATAATTTAAATGCAGTCCACCAATGTTCAAGTCTGAAATTCTATATTTATCCTTCAAATTCAAATTGATGATTTTACCTTCAATACTTAAAATTTTAAATTTTGTACTTAAGGTATAATTATTGGGTCCTCAATATCAAGATTTTTAAAATTCGTGAATCCTCATCATCTTAGTCATTCTTCTAAAATTCTCAAAATTAAAATGGCTTGAACCTCTCCCAATCTAATCTTACTCGATCACAATCTAAAAAAAATTTCTCTCGAGTTGACAATGCACTGCTACCCAACTTAGAATTTACCCATCTATCACATAAGGCTATATACCTTAAGAAAATATTCCTTAATATATTTACTCATGTCATTCAATCCTCGAAACTTCAACGCTGATCATATCACATATGATATGTCCTTAATTATGAAAGAATAATCCTCAAGTATGTGATCGGCCTATGGGGTATATCTAGTACTCTCTGTGTATCAAACTTATACCAAGCACGAAGTTTTGTCTTTCCGAAATAAGGAAAGACGGAGATCAATAATAAAGAGTTCAAGGGCGAGGTAATAGAATAGAAGTATCGGGATCAAGGCGTTTAAAGAATTCAAATAGGAATTGTCAAGGCAGTTGTGGATTAAAGTCCTATTTTGGTAATTCCTATTCACATGCTCGTATCAGTACAGTTATGTAACGGATACGATATGCTCAGACATATCTAGGGGGCAAGTACATTCGTCTACTAATCACTATATATCTCGATCTACATAAAGTAGGTATGCGAAGGGCGAACCAAGCGCACTATGGTTGATTAGACCGTAGTACACTGATTCTGAAATGTATTAGTGTGTATACCCAATAATACATATGTCATGAACAAGATCGATAAAGAATAAGATGGCAAAAACTAGGCTATAATAGCAGTATAATTCGAGGTAGCACAGAAAATATAACGCTGGATTATGATGAGAGAAGTTACAAAATAATTCAAATTCGCAAAAGCAAAAACAACATAAGCAATAATAATAAAAGACTCTACAATCTCTACAGTTATCATACAACCTCCTTGTCTAAGTCGCTAGTCGACCAATAGGGATAGGGCCTTCCATTTCTATAGTCTAAATGTTATCTTCTTATGCAAGTCTAAATTCGATGTCATTTGGTTATACTTCACCAATGGGTTAAGAGGACTGTGTGATACTAGGTGGCGAGGCATATTACCCAACTTAAAATAATTTAACTACTATTGTATTGTCTTAAGGATACCGTAAAAGCTCCTGTTAAGGTCTATGAGAAGGGGTCTTGGTACTTTATTGGGGTATCCTCTTCTATTACATAGGTCATGGTCATTTTACATCTTAGTCATAGTGCTTATAGAACAAGTGTCAATAGTAAGGATAGAAGAGTTACTGGCCGTTTAAGGGGAAAAGGGATCTCGCTTGTATCGAGGTGAGGGTACAAATTATGTGATTTAAAAACTAAGGGTTAATCATCGATCACAATCTATAAAACAACTTAAACTTATCAAGTTCTAACTACCAAGCACAAAAAATTTTACATTCAAGGCTACAACTATAATCCTAGCAAACTATGAGCCCTTAACAAAGAATAAAATTACTTAGCCTATTATCCGAAGTGTCAGATGGCACGAGTTGAAAGATGAAGAGAAAAAAAAGTAATTAGTCATCGCAAAATAGCGAGCGCTATGGTCGCAGGGAAACAATATATAAAATTAAGATAGAGGGCTCTAGATAGCATCATGGTTCTCTAAGGGGAGTGGGGTGTTAGTTGCTATGTTCGGGGCATGATCAAGGGAGAAGTGTTGATTACATTCCTCTAGGCTTCCTAGGGTGCTGTCTACTAATAACAAGACAATGATATAAGTTTACAGTTCTCTAATACTTTTTAACTATGAAGATTAGGTTCAGTCCTAATATTCAAAATTTTGGTTTTCTATTGGTTCCTCAATACTAGGGTCAAACATTATGGTAAACTTCTAACTAACTCCAGTAATATCTATACTACTCTCAAGTCTTCATAATACATCAGGGGGGTAATGGTAAACCAATTCTAGAGATAAGGAATTCTAGGGTTCACTAGATATTCTAAACTTAGTGGTGTGTCTATATTCTCGTTGTATTCTTAATAGGTGTGCTACTCTAATTATCATCCTAATAACAGGGGTTCCTATATTCTAGCAGAAGGTTATACTCAAAGAACTATTAGGGAAGTACAGGAATCAAGCAGGATACAATTGTTCGAAATAGAACAGATTAGAAGAAAGATGGGTCATAGTCAAATGTGGATGAGATCTATACTCTAATCCTATTTGCAGGCTTGCTCGGTATAGTAACGTAACCGAAACAATATGCTCTCGACCTGCATGGGCCACCACAAAAACATGTCACGCTCCAGTCCCAAAATACTTAGGACTAGGAACACGTAAGCATGCCAGCCGCATGGATATGGCAACTCCAATATGTGGAAACCATATCTCATACGTACGTTGTAGTATGAATATCAATCCACAAGTGGTATAATATATGTCACAAGTCACAGGGTACAATCTAAATCTCATCCACAGAAAATCAATATAAATGAATAACTAGTATCTATATAACTAGATCTCAACATAAGTATCTAAGGATGATAGTTGGATGGAAACAAATCCACTACCAACTCGAATGTAAGAGCAAATACAGAATAAGTACAACACAGCAACACCATATAAGAATACCAGCTAGCAATCACGGGCTCAAAGAGAAGACGTCCATGAAACATATAACCATCCAATCTGCGCTCCTGCAAATACTCAAGAACAGATACACCTGGCAGGGGACCAGGTCCTCAGAGGGACATAACAAGATACTTAAACACATGCTAATAAAGTACTGAAATAAATATCCAATGGGGTCGCCTAACCGTCTAAGTGAATGCAGTTAAGAACAACTTTCCCAACGAGTGGGCTATCTGGCTAAAATGGGATTGGCATGGTTCTCTTGGAGATCCAGGGGCCTACAAAGGCACGTCGTCTTTTGAACGGCGGAGGCCCGTCTGATAATATATAATATATAGTGGTCATCATGACCGCGCATCTCCCGCGGAGCGTACGGGTTACACAAGAAAAGTGCAACGGAGCCCACACGCCTTACTTGTTGTTCTCCCCACCCCATGCTCTAAGCATGTCACATCCATGACACGATAATACCTCTAATAACTGCCAAGTCTACTAGCGTGCAAAGTTTCTAACAGCAGTTATTCCTAATGCACGACCCACACGTACAGGAGGCCAAACCCTGCACGCAAGTCCGTGATCTATATGAGACACAACTCGTATAACAACTGTGTTATAGCCAATGAACCTAACGATGCTACATGATAATGGGGTAGTCTTATAAACAAGGTCAATACAAATACATGAATAAAAATATATCGCGACGACACCGTCGCACGCATTTTATATAACAGTTAAAATATATGGACTAAAGACAGAAAATAAAGATGCATACAACATATGGAATATGAATAACAGTACAATGACAATGTATACTTGCCTGGCAGGAAGCTGTAAAATGTAACGTCCAGATGTCCAATACACAGGGCCAGAAGCTATGGCCTCAGAACAAATGTCTCCGGATGCTGAAATAGATATCACAAACATTTCCAGAATAAGCAAAATAGCTAGAAAGTACTTCCCTTTCGTCCAATTTGGACACAGGGGCAAAACCGTAATTTCAGGTCAAAGTGGGGTCAATGTGTGGCCCACTTTGCACCGAAAAGCGTGTCAAAACCAATGGTCTCCAAATTTGTCCAACTTAGTATCAAAAAGTCCAGAACGATAATACGAACCCAACAGAACTTTCAGAATTGGATTCCGATGAGCCGATCACAAAATCGCCCGTCAAGTGGAGCCGTGGGGCCCACGATACGCGATTTTGGTCAACGTTCTCAGAATCGAACCAAACTTGGGTCACAGGACCAGCATATTGCTACAAGTCCGATGGCATAAGTTTTGTTTTGATCCGACGTGTGTACACAAAGTTATGACGTATTCTAGAACAGGCGGATACGGGGCGTTGTCGACGGATACGCGTTGATTTCGGTGTGCACGCACATCCAAATCAACTTCTGCAAAATCCCGTACGTCCGTATCAACGGCGCGTACGTTTTAGTGAAGACCGCGCGCGACCAAATCATCCCGTTTGGCGGGGTGTACTCAGTTCCGGGTGAAAATGGTGTATCATTTTCCTGTTTTTGGATCGCGGTTCGCGATCACCACAGGACGCGATGCATCGAGCGGGTTGCACGGGCATCGAGAGGGTTACACAGTCTACGCGTCATAACTGACTGGACAAAAAATGGAGCAACGAGGAGAGAGAACGGATTACCTGAACAGGACTCCATGGAACGAGGATTTCTCGTGTCCGGGTTGACACGACACTGCGATACGGCACTGTGTCCACTGTGCTGTGTCCGGGGTTCAGACGCTGCTGTGTTCGAGTTCTGCAGGGCCGCTGTGTTTGGGGTTAGGTTTCAGCCGTGTCTGTGTCAGAGTCCAGGCGGAGAGGGTTGCTCGGCGTGGGTGGCTGACATCCGGAGGGAAGAGATGGAGAGGAGGTCGAGGGTGGAGGTCTAGGTATGGCCGGAGTCGTGTGGTGGTGACTGGCCGAGGGAGATGGAGGCAGTGGCTCGAGGGGAGGAGAGGAACGTGGTGGAGATACGGTGGTTGCTGCCCGTCGTCCGGTGGGTTCTGGTGGAGAGGGAGATGGCAGCAGGGTGGCTGTGTCATTGCAGAGGGAGGTACGGCGGAGGGGGAGATCACCGGAGGCTTGTCAAGGTCAGGATCCGGTTGGTTCTGGTGAGGGAAGGCGCCCAGGCAGTCGGGCGAGCCGTTAATGGCGAAGTCGGGGAGAGGATAGGGCTTCAGACGGCGATGGTTGATCCGGCCGACAGCAACAGGAAAGGGGGTGATGGTACTGCTCCGGTGGGAATCGTCGATGAGGGTGGAGAGGACAGGAAAGGGGGAGATCGATTGGGACGAGGGGAGGTGTCGGCTCGAGTGTCGGTGGTGATGATGCTAAGAAGGGAGAAAGTCGGGGAGATAGCTCCCGGCGAGTCAGGGTCAGCAGCGGCCAGGCGAGTCGTCTCCGGCGCGTGCAGTCAGGCGCGGAGTGCAGCGG
>JAYESA010000018.1:21215136-21350136 GCA_036927795.1 Iris macrosiphon | reverse complement strand
GATAAATCAACTGAACAGAAATATGCATTCACTCAAACCAAGCACTAAGTAATCATGTTATAAAACATTACATTACTAGTGATCTTTCTAGTTTTACCTAGGTTCGTTTCATGCAGTTGTCTAACAGAGTCATATTACATTGTTTGGAAACATGTTTGGAAACAGAGTTTCATATGCAATAAGCAAGCAAGCCATCGTTCATGTTCCAGGGTGTGCGCAGCGTGTCTCGTGCGACTCCAGGGTCAGATGCAAAGCTAGACACACAATGCACGATCTTAGTGGCATTCATCTATCCAAGCCAACATAATGACTTAGCTATATGCAGGGCGGTCCCCGAGTATCTCAGGATCGGCAGCTGGTTGTACAGCATATCAATGACTCTTTATCTGATGCTAGAGGCAGTTGTGGCTCATGGTTGCTTTCCACTATCTCTGTAGCAGCCGTGACACATGCAGCTCAGCTTTCTACCAATAGCCATTGTCCGACCGCATGCGAATGCATGGAACACTATCAAATAAACTCTAGTATGAAGACGAGACGAACCATCAGAATACAATCGTTGTTGCGGGACAATCCGACTTATCACTTGAACACGTTCAGGCACAGTATGGTTCTCTCGAAGCATAGACGATAGTGAACATGTTCATGCACTCTAAGCAAGCGATTCAGGATTCTCGTTAAGCAGACATTGTTTCAAAGACAAGCTAGGTGAGTTCGTTCATTAACATGCAAGGCAGGTTCTATCATTCTCTTATGAAAACATTGTAAGCAAAAACTCAGGTTATTATTAAGGCGTGCAAGAATCAGAGAACGAAATTCTGCCCACTCACCTGATATATAATATCGATGCGGAGCGGGACGTTACATACTGTAAACCCCCTCACCCAAAATTAGGATTTCTTGGCTTATATAGTAGAATTAGGGCTAGTTTGAACAAATTAGAATTAGAACACGGCTTTTATTTAATTATGCAATAATTAAATAACGTGTAGCGCACCTTACCGTGCTTCGATAATTGGAGTACCTCACTAGCCAGTGCCTATCTAAAACTTCATAATCTCATCCTAGACATGCCCGCCTACTATTCTGACCCTTGTACAACTTATAATATTGCTCTCTGATGCTATATTTTAGCCGCACAACAAACATCGCGGACATTATTTATTAATTATAAATAAAACTCAATTTTGTACCCTTGTGCGTCCCAATCAAAATTGGGGACACAATCTTAATTGTTTTGGGCAAACTGAATTTTATTAATATTCTACACTGCACCCTCTACGCCCCTGACACTTGTGGCCAGCTTAAATTTAATCCATGTACTCCTAATTAATTCTAGAATATCATGCACGGTTCAACTTAATTAATTAAATCTAATTTCCGTCTTTGTGTAATTTTCCAATTGTTGGGGGGACTTTTATGCAAAAATGTACTAAGGTGTCCCCACCATTGGGCAATTCATGAAAAAATCTATTTTTCCCTTCACGTAGATTTTTCCGTAATTTTTAGCATGTGCAACGTGCACATCGCCTCCATTTAATTTAAACCCATCCTCGCATTTTAAACCATGTAATTTAAAGCCCAATATCCTCATATGAGGCCAAGATCCACTCCAAGGATTGTAGACCAAGGCCCAAGCCCAAGGGATATTGACCAAGCCTACAATTCCTAGGTCAACCCAAACTAAAGGTTCACATGTATAAATATACAATATTCCTTTTTTTTCCTTTTCTAATTCACCTAACTAATACCTCCCAGCCGACTCCTCCTTCTTCCCCTTCCCTCTCCCTGTGCTCCTTGCCCAGTCGGAGCTCCGTCGGAACTCGCCTCCTCCACCTGAACTCGTCTTTCTCCAGTTGGTATTAAAGAATTTCAAGAAGAGCTGGCTCTATAACCACCTCACCTCGTCGAGCTCGAGAGCTCCATCCATGGCGGATGATCTCCGATGAGTTGCTATGGCGACCTCCTCCGGCCACTAACCTCTTTCTACGCTGGTGACTCCTCCCTGCTCGCCGAGCTCGGATAGACGAGTTCTTCGTCCGTTCGTCTGCTCCGATCAGTGGCTGAGCTCGTCGACGGCAATGAACACGTCTCTTTTTTTTGCTGAGGTTTTCGTCGACGTCGAGCAACGTCTGGTCGTCCTCCACCGAGTCCACCATTGCTGCCTCCTTTCCCGACCAAACAACTGGACCACCCTGTCATCCTCCTTTCCTCCTTCTTCTAGCCGGATCATCTCCCTGTGCCTCCGACCATCCACCATTGCCGGCATCACCATCCCCATTTACACCCAGGCCAACGCCATCACACCACCAGCCATTACCACCATCATTAGCGTATCACCACCCATCACCACCATGGTCCACCTCTTCCTTCCCTGAATCAGAGCAACCTCTCATGGACCTCTCCTCCCCTAGCTGGCCGGACCACCCCCTCGCTGGCCGGAGATCAACAGCCACCACCAGCGTCGTCATCATCAACGTTGTAGATCGTCATCAGCACATTGCCATCACCATCACTACCTCTATCACTTTCACCATCATCATTGTCATCATCACCATCGCATTAGTCGTCACCATCGTCACCATTGTCGTCAACCTCTCTTCATCGTCGTCGTCATCATCCTCGTCGTCATCATCGACTCTGTGCACGTGCACGCCCGTGCAGGTTCGTTCCTGCTCCTCGTGATTTCATGAACTTACGTATATGCTAATAGGTATAAGTACGTATTTGGTATATATAGCAAAGGTATTCCATTAGCGTAAGTTTAATAGGTATATAATTGGTATAAATAAAAATACACATATATATATATAGTATATATATTCAATTATATACATTTAGTATATTTATGTACTAAATTGGTATATATATATATATATATATATATATATATATATATATATATATATATTGAATAGGTGTTTAATTGGTAAATTATAAGTAAATACTATGCTAAATAATAATTAGGACTATATGAATTCAGACTGTACGACCCTAGGACACCGTGGACTACCCCGTATTTGCCCTTGACCCTGTTGACCCTAAGAACAATGTTGGTGTCTGCCTTAAGTACACCGACGTACTGGCGAGACCGTGTTAGTTGACTGACTCATTATGTACAGTACTTAAAAATCTGACACCCACGTAATTCAACGCATAATTGACCGTGTTAGATGACTAGTGCCACCCCTAGTGTACCCCGAGTCCAGTATAAATATTGTTGTGTGTGTACTAGTGTAATGACTAATGATTTTATTGTATTATATTTATGTGTACATAGGATATTGGATTTGTTCTGCGCAATTTCTGGAGCAGGTTATTGGTACATCGCAGTCTTCTGGCCAGGCAAGTATACCTTGCCATTATACTGTTATTTATATTCCATATGTTGCATACATCTTTATTTTCTGTCTTTTTATATATTTTAACTGTTATATAAAAATGCGCGCGACGGTGTCGTCACGGTATGTTTTTATTTATGTATTTGCATTGACCTTATTTATGAGACTACCCCATCATCATGTAGCATCTTTAGGTTCATTGGCCGTGACACAGTTATTATACGAGTTGTGAGTCTCATGTAGATCACGGACTTGCGTGCAGGTTGGCCTCTTGTACGTGTGGGCCATGCGTTAGGAATAACTGCTGTTAGAAACTTTACATGCTAGTGGACTTGGCAGTTATTAGAGTGTTATCGTGTCATGGATGTGACATACTTAGAGCATGGGGTGGGGAGAACAACAAGTAAGGCATTTAGGCTCCGTTGCACTTTCCTTGTGTAACCCGTACGCTCCGCCGGAGATGCGCGGTCATGATGACACCTATACTACTTGGCGTGCCTCCGCCGTTCAAAAGACGACGTGCCTTTGTAGGCCCCTAGATCTCCAAGAGAACCATGCCAATCCTATTTATGGCCAGATAGCCCACTTGTTAGAAAGTTGTTCTCAAACTGCATTCACATAGATGGTTAGGCGACCCATTGGATATTTATTTCAGTACTTTATTGGCATGTGTTTAAGTATCTTGTTATGTCCCTCTGAGGACCTAGTTCGCTGCCAGGTGTATCTGTTCTTGAGTATTGCAGGAGCGCAGATTCGGATGGTTCTATATGCTTCGTGGATGTCTTCTCTCCGAGCCGTGATCGATAGCTGGTATACTTATATTGTTTGATTGAGTTGTACTTATCTTGTATTTACTTTTCCCATTTGAGTTGGTAGTGGATTTGTTTCCATCCAACTATCATCCTTAGATACTTTTTATTGAGATCTAGTTTCATAGACATTGGTTATTTTATTCATACATAATTTTTCGTGGATGAGATTTAGATTATACCCTGTGACTTGTGACATATATTTTATACCACTTGTGGATTTGATATTCATATTACAGCGTACGTGTGGATTTGGTTTCCATATATTGGAGTTGCCATATCCATGCGGCTGGCATGCTTACGTGTCCTAGTCCTACGTATTTTTGGGACTGGGGCGTAACATATTTTTGTGGTGGCCCATGCAGGTCAAGAGCATATTGTCTCGGTTACGTTACTGTACCGAACAAGCCTGCACCTAGGACTAGAGTATAGGATTTCATCCACATTGACTATGATTCATCTTCCTCCTATCTGTTCTATTTGAACAATTGCATCATGCTTGATTCATGTGCTTCCCTAATAATTCTTTAAGTATAGCCTTCTCCTAGAATATAGAAGTTCATGTTGTTAGATAATAATTAGAGTAGCACACCTATTAAGAATACAACGAGAATATAGACACACCACTAAGTTTAGAATATCTAGTGAACCCTAGAATTCCTTATCTTTAGATTGGTTTACCATTACCCCTTGATGTATTATGAAGACTTGAGAGTAGTATAGACACTACTAGAGTTAGCTAGAAGTTTTACCATAATGTTTGCCACTAGCATTGAGGAACCAATAGAAAACCAAAATTGAATATTAGGACTGAACCTAACCTTCACAGTTAGATAAGTATTGGAGAGATATAAATTTAGATTCTTGTCTTGAGATAAGCAGACAGTACCTTAGAAAGCCAAGAGCAATGCATAGAATATTTACCTAATCATACCTCAAACACAGAGACTAGCATACCCCTTGGAAAACCATAATGCTATCTAGAGTCCTCCATTTAATTTCATATAATTGTTCCTCTGAAACCCTAGCACTTGCTATTGTACGACGACTAATCATGTTTCTCTTCTTCATCTTTTAAAACTCGTGCCACCTGCCACCTCTGATCATAGACCAAGTGATTATACTCTACGATAGGATATATAGTTTGCTATAGTCATAGTTGTAATCTTGAATTTTGAACTGTGTACCTCGTAGCTAGAACCTGATAGTTGAGTTGTTCAATTAGATTGTGATGATTACCCCTAGTTATAGACCACATAATTTGTACCCCACCTCGATACAAGTTAGATTCCTTTCCCCTTAACGGCTAGTAACACTTCTATCCCCATGATTGACACCTGTTCTATGAGCACTATGATTAAGACATAAGGTGACCCTTACCTATATAATGCAATAGGAGACCCTAATAAGTACCAAAAACCTTTCCTCATATACCCTAATAAGAGTTTATGTTCTATGTACATGTGCAAGGTTATTTTTTTGTAGGATCCTCTTAAGACTGTCACAGTACTAGTTTAATTCTTTTAAGTTGGGTAGTATATCTCACAACCTAGTATCACATAGTCCACTTGACCCATCGAGGCAGTGTAACTGAATAACATTAATTGTATGCTAGCAAAGACGACAGTGTTTATTCAGATGATAGAATTTAGAGGTCCATGTCCCTATTGGTCGACTAGCGACTTAGACAAGGAATTAGTATGACAACTGTAGAGATTGTGTAGTCTTTCATTATTATTGCTTTTTGTTTTTGTGAATTTGAATTGTTATGAACCTTCTTTCATCATAATCTAGCGTATTCATATTTGCTGTACTACCTTGACTTATGCTGCTATTATAGCCTAGTTTTTGCAAGCTTATTCTTTATCAAGCTTGTTCACTATATATGTATTATTGGGCGCGCACACTAATACATTCCAGAATCAGTGTACTATGGTCTGATCAACCATAGTGCGCTCGATTCACCGTTCATATAACTATTTTACATGGATTGAGATATATAGTGATTAGTAGACGAATGTACTTGCCCTCTAGATATAGCTGAGCACATCGTATCCGTTTTATAACTGAACTGATACGAGCATGTGAATAGGAACTACCAAAATAGGATTTCAATCCACAACTACTTTGACAATTCCTAATTGAATTCTTTAAAGCGCCTTGATCCCCATACTTGCATTCTATTACCTCTCCCTTGAACTCTTTATTATTGATCTACGTCTTCCTTATTTCAGAAAGACGAAACATCTTGCTTGGTATAAGTTTGATATATAGATAGTACTAGATATACCCCACAGGCCAGTCGCTTTGCTTGGTGACCCTCTTTCATAAATGATTAAGGGAGCATCATCGACGATATGTTTGGTGTTCAAGACTTTGAGGATTAAATAACATGATACAATAATTTGGGTCATAGCTTTCTTAGATGCACAACCTTAGAGGATAGATGGGTAAATTCTAAGCTGGATAGAAATTGCAATGTTGACTTAAGGAGAATTCTGTAGACTATAATCAAGTGAGGTTAGATAGAGAAACCCTACCCTAGTTTAATTTCGAGGACAAAATTATTTTAAGTTGGGTAGATTGTAAACCCTCTCACCCAAAATTAGGATTTCTTGGCTTATATAGTAGAATTAGGGCTAGTTTGAACCAATTAGAATTAGAACACGGCTTTTATTTAATTATGCAATAATTAAATAACGTGTAGCGTACCTTACCGTGCTTCGATAATTGGAGTACCTCACTAGCAAGTGCCTATCTAAAAAATCACAATCTCATCCTAGACATGTCCGCCTACTATTCTGACCCTTGTGCAACTTATAATATTGCTCTCTGATGCTATATTTTAGCCGCACAACAAACGTCACGGATGTTATTTATTAATTATAAATAAAACTCAATTTTGTACCCTTGTGCGTCCCAATCAAAATTGGGGACACAATCTTGACCGTTTTGGGCAAACTGAATTTTATTAATATTCTACACTGCACCCTCTATGCCCCTGACACTTGTGGCCAGCCTAAATTTAATCCATGTACTCCTAATTAATTCTAGAATATCATGCGCGGTTCAACTTAATTAATTAAATCTAATTTCCGCCTTTGTACAATTTTCCAATTGTTGGGGGGGGCTTTTATGCAAAAATGTACTAAGGTGTCCCCACCATTGGATAATTCATGAAGAAATCTATTTTTCCCTTCACGTAGTTTTTTCTGTAATTTTCAGCATGTGCAACGTGCACATCGCCTCCATTTATTTTAAACCCATCCTCGCATTTTAAACCATATAATTTAAAGCCCAATATCCTCATATGAGGCCAAGATTCACTCCAAGGATTGTAGACCAAGGCCCAAGCCCAAGGGATATTGACCAAGCCTATAATTCCTAGGTCAACCCAAACTAAAGGTTCACATGTATAAATATACAATATTCCTTTCTTTTCCTTTTCTAATTCACCTAACTAATACCTCCCAACCGACTCCTCCTTCTTCCCCTTCCCTCTCCCTGTGCTCCTTGCCCGGCCGGAGCTCCGCCGGAACTCGCCTCCTCCACCTGAACTCGTCTCTCTCCAGTTGGTATTAAAGAATTTCAAGAAGAGCTTGGGTCTATAACCACCTCACCTCGTCGAGCTCGAGAGCTCCATCCACGGCGGATGATCTCCGATGAGTTGCTATGGCGACCTCCTCCGGCCACTAACCTCTTCCTACGTCGGTGACCCCTCCCTCCACGCCGAGCTCGGATAGACGAGTTCTCCGTCCGGTCGTCTGCTCCGATCAGTGGCTGAGCTCGTCGACGGCAATGAACACGTCTCTTTTTTCTGCTGAGGTTTTCGTCGACGTCGAGCAACATCTGGTCGTCCTCCACCGAGTCCACCATTGCTGCCTCCTTCCCTGACCAAACAACTGGGCCACCCTGTCATCCTCCTTTCCTCCTCCTTCTGGCCGGATCATCTGTAAATACCCTAAATTTTCAGATTTTATAAAATCAATTTTTGGGAATTAATATGCAAATTTTTTCAGGAATTTACATAGGTCCTGTAGTGAGTTTGTAATTTTTAATTGCTAATAACTAACATTAAAAAGAAATAAAAATATAATTTTATGGTGTAAAATAGAAAACCGGACTTAGGGTAATTTTCTGGAATTTTATTGGGCCTCAGACCTATTTTTAAAAAGCCTAAAAACTATTTTCTAATTAATTAATTAATTATTAGTTATTATTATTATTATTATTATTATTTATTCTGTTATTTATTTTTATTTTTTTTAGTTTTTGGGCCCGGCCCGGCCCAGTGGGCCGAGTCCGTTAGCACCCAGCCCCTTGGCTTAGCGGGTCGGGCGGGTCCGCCCAACCCGGATCCGCGCCCGACCCGACCCGCACCTCTTCCCCTCCACCACGTTCGGCTCGAGCCGAATTCTCCGTCGGCCGCCGCGCTTTCCGGCTGCCACGACCTCTTCCCCTCCGCTGCCACGCCCACGTCCTCCTCCTCGACCCGCCTTCCCCGGCCTCACCCTCGCCTGCGCCACACTATAAAAACCCCTTACCCCAACCTCCTCCTCCCTCATCTCCCCAAACCCTAGCTTGCCGGAACCCTAGCTCCGGTCCCCTCAGCCGACCAACTCCCCTCCTCCTTCTCCGACCAGCCCCTCTTCCCCCGCCGGCACCGCCTCGAGCAGCCCCCTCACCGACTCTCCTCCCTCCGCTGTCTGAAGTCCCCAGGCCGAGCCGACCCTCCCCAGGCGGAGCCGACCCTCCCCAGGCGGAGCCGACCCCGACCGGCTGAGCGTCCCCGACCTCGGCTGTTCAGCCCCCTCCGGCCGGCCACGGTGCGGCCATCATCTCCAGCCGGTTCGACAGCCCAGAACCCTAGCCGGACACGGCCCTTCGTGTCGGACACAGTGTCAAATTGACACGAGGACGCGAGAAAACCAGTTTGCAAAGCCCTGTTCAGGTACTCCTAATTTCCTCCTCGTAGCTCAGAATTCAATTCCGTAAATTTCTACGCGAAGCCTGTATGACCCTTTCGGTGCCCGGATAAACCGCTCGGGGCATCGCGTCCTGTGGTGATCGCACACCGCGATCCAAAAAAGGTAAAATAGACCCTGTTTCACCCCGGAACTGAGTGCGTCCCGCCAAACGGGATGACTTGGTCGCGTGCGGTCTTCACAAATACGTGCGAGTCATTGATACGGACGTGTGAGATTTCGCGGAAGCTGATTCGGGTGTGCGTGCACACCGGAATCAACGCGTATCCGCGGACATCGCCCCGTATCCGACTTTTCTGCAATTTACCCTAACTTCGTGCACACACGTCAGATCGAGACAAAACTTACGCCATTGGACTCGTAGCGATACGCTGGTCCTGTGTGTCAAGTTTGGTTCGATTCTGAGAACGTTGACGAAATCGCGTGTCGTGGGCCCCACAGGCCCCTCTCGACGGGCGATTTCGTGATCGGCTCATCGGAATTCAAATCTAAAAGTTCCGTTGGGTTCGTATTAGCGTTCCTGACCTGTTGACACTAAGTTTGGTGAATTTGGAGACCGTTGACCCTGATACGTTTTTCGGTGCAAAGCGGGCCCACCGGTGGACCCCGTTTTGGCCCAAAATTACCGTTTTTGCCCTTGTCTCCAAATTGGACCCAAGGACAGGCGTTCCTAGCTGTTTGACACCTTCTGAGCGTGATGGTACTATTTATTTCAGCTTTTGGAGACATCTCTGAAAATTTCCGAAAATAGGACCTTAGTGGAATTCAAACATCAGGCAAGTGCACCTTGCCAAACTTGCAATCATTATTTTTATATTTTCTATAAAAATACTCTGCTGGATGTCTTGTGTAAATTCCTATAAACTTGTTTATACTGCTTAACCTAGGGAACGTATGACGTACCTAGTGTCCGATCATAGTCGGGTGCCGACACCGTACGCGGTGTTGGGTTCGTCATTTAGAGATGGATTTACGATCCCCTTACTCTTGTACTTGACCTATCAAGTACCCTACAACCCAGGACACTTGACACTATCATGGACAGAATCTTCCTGAGATATTCATGGTGATTCTGTATAGGATACAGGACATGACAGAGACTTTATTTATAGACAGTATGACTGGTTGTATTAGTTATAATCCCGCTGACATGGACATGAGACGTTATGGTCATGGCTTGCGTGATTACATTGGGTGGGGAGAGACACACAGGCTACAGACTGTTCTATATATATATCTACTATTATTGTGAGGTTGTAGACTCTCCAGCAGAGCTAGACCCTTTACGTGTTATTACTGCTACCGGCTCCCCGACACAGAGCTTGTAGCGGTCTCAGCCTGAGTACTAGTGTTGCTCTCATTTGTATATCACATAGATGGTTACATAGTTTACCCTGTTGTTTCATTTAATTTAATTATACTGCATTTATTTGGCTTGTTTTATTTTGTGCCTTGCTATGTCCACTGAGGACCTGGAATGGAATATGTCCCCAGGTTTAGCCGAGGAGCAGTACCCCGAGATATACGGGACAGGAGCTGAGACTATTGCTGGAGCAGAACCGAACACTGAAGACGAGGTGACTGCCGAGGACTTCTCCTGAGTGCCTGTCCCAGTACTCATTTATTTATCTCATGTTTATATCTTTTGTTCCTGGCCTATAGAGCCAGCTTATTCAGACTATAGTCGGATTGTTTCACCAACTGACTTGCTGTGATGTTGTTGCTACTTATTTCCATTTGATTATGCAGTTTATTTCTTTATCTTTATGGATGAGATTAGTGTGGCTTGTTGTAGTAGACCTTATTTATAGCTTAAGTACGCCCTGATGGTTCCATTAAATTGGGTTATCCATCGGTGCGTGCTGCTGGCCATTGCCACGCTTCTCCAGTCCCTCGTCATTTTGGGACTGGGGCGTGACATGATTTTTGTGGTGGCCCATGCAGGTCAATCTTTCATTGTTCGGTTTCAACTTAGGGACCGGACAGGCCTGCAATAAGATAGGTTATAGGATCTCATCCATTGATTGAATCATTTTTGAACTCTATGTCGAATTCAATTTAATTGCTTGAATTGCATCCTGTTTTGATTCCTCTGTGCGTTCTTATTGTTTCCTTTTAATACAGAGTTATGGATGTAACGACCCGCTCCGCTCAACCCGGAGGGCCAATTCAAACGGCACAAGTGTAGCTATTCAACCCGCCTTGCTCAGCGAGATGGCTCGTTCGATGCAAAGGCTTTCATGCTGGGATCTTCAATGGAGTCAGACTTAGGCTATCAGAGGCGTGTCCGGAGTCTCGCTCGACCGATGCGATACATCGCTAAGGTGGGTGGCCCCGGTGAACCTGTCTCTACTTAGCTGCACACTAAGAAAATGAATGTTACATGCTAGTTTACAGGCGATAACCTTTGCATGCTAATAAAAGAGATGAACGCACATAGCCAAGGGGATAACCCCGCCTTATCATTGAGTAGAACTTGGAAATCTTACTTGCTATTTGCGTAGTCGGGATTGTTGAGTTGGAATGTAGTAATTTCCTTCATATATGCCATAAAGTAGTGTGAGTTCTTACTGAGGCGTTGCACCGCACGAAACATGACACGGGATGGAGTAAAATCAGGTTGCATGCATAGACGTGGAAGGCTATCAAATAGTCGTTCCAAGTCAGGAGATGGAAGGAAATGAATGTACTCGGGTTATGCAGATCGCCGAGGCAGTCTCTAATCAGAGAGCTGCGTAAAGAAGAAAAGATCCGAGTGTAGTCCTCGACAAAGATAGATCCGAGTGTAGTCCTCGGCTAGGATTGGAAGTTGGGGGAGTAGTTGCATGGTCACGGACAACTGGTTACGCACCAGGTAGAGAGAGAGTCCTCGACACGATTGCTGAGGCATCCGAATCGTGTCGGCCCGGGAGGACGGAGTGCCAGTGTAGTCCTGGCGATACGCTAGCTGATGACTAGCGGGCGAGAGCGACGCATCCAGCAAGGCTTGCTACCGACCTGGATGGGCGTCGACTCGTTAGACGGCTAGGAGGCCCAGCAAGGCTAACAACCGAGCTGGGGAGACAGCCGTCCATCGCAGATATTGTCCAATATGGCTAACAGAGCCAGTGACCTTCATATAGATAAGTCATGTTTGCATAGCGGCTATCCGCACTGAGAAAAGGAGAAACGGGGAGGAGTGTGTTTGCACGACATTGTGCATAATTAGAATGGATGCATGGTATCACACATAGTTCTAGTAAAATGGGTCTTATGAGGCAGAGGCACGGCATAACACTTGGGTTTTATAGTTGCTTCTTGTTATTTCGTAGATAATTGTTTATATTGCTGCATATGACAGGGAAGGCCGAATGGTAAGAAATGGTAAGGTGAACTCAATTGTTCATGAATATGACACTCTTGAGCCGACACGGAGAATTCTTTCTTTATATTGCCATGTAACTGATAATAGAAAGACAACGGAACTAGTCGGTGCACATAACTAATGAACGTGCTTGTTTTGTGGCGTGGATGAGAGGCCTCCCCACCAGTGCATTCAATGTACTGATACCCAACCAGTCTGCATGCAGGGTGCAGGGGGAACTCGTACGGATTCGGAGATCGCTATCGCAATGAGGCGCCGGACCGCACTTGGCGTCTTGGAGCGTGGCGCACGGACCTGGAGCTCGCATATATGAGACATAATGTATGGGAACATCATCATCCAGATCGTTTGTATTGGTTCCAAGCCTAAGGGCATATTCAATGTAAGAGAGAGAGAGAGAGCATGAGCGATTTGTAATCTCGGCTTAGCGCCGCTTGTAATCTTTACTTCATATCAATAAAGAGCTTAATTTGGATTCAATACTTGTGTTCATTTTATGTTTCCGCTATGACAACTCTGTGAACTAGTTATCAACGGCCGTTTCGGTATTTGCCTTGTGCGGGCGCAACCCTAGGCTCGCGCGGCATCGCGTCCCGATGGAAACGTACGTCCCGCGGGAGCGCTGGCGCGGTGATTCGTGCCTAGCGGGGACGGCCGATTCCGGCGGGAGATCGGGGCGTGACATATTGGTATCAGAGCACGGCTTTACGTCCTTGGAATTCGTTTCGATTCTCTCAGTTTTGAACTTGTGTATTGAAGAAGTGGTAGATGCTCTCTCTCGATGCTTCGATGGATGTTCCATACAATAAGTCTAAATATTTTCAAAAAGTGCGTGTAAATTATACGGTTGCTTGAATGGGATTATGATGCGAGGGCTTTTGTCCCAACCTGTGAAAGACATTGTGAGAGTAGGCTCGTGTTAATCGGCAAGTTATATGTCGATATGAAAACACCAAGCGAGTATAGTGCGAGACGGTATATCGTTCAGACAGTGGTCTTTGCACATGGCCTTTTGGCCAAGCTGTGTTGAGTATCGTACACCAAGACCCTTGGTGCTAGTGAGTTACAGCGAGATTGGGTATTGTTGGGATGGAAATAAAGTTGACTTGGAGGAAAATCGATAAAGACGTTATCGGATTGCCGCTAAGGCGAGTAATGGGAATCGTGTAGGGAATTTTCAGAAATAGTTTGGACGGTTATTCATAGCGATAAGTTATGATTTGAAGCATAGTCTGTATAGAGGACTATGAATAGAGGTGTGTACGAGTCTAAGATCGCTAAGGCGATAAATAGGGACTGTGTTGGAGTTCTAAGGAACGAATTGGGAATACGAGTGAAGGATGCGAACGCGAATCAGGAGTTATTAGGATAACTCGATTCCTGAGTGGTGTATACGATAGTCCCCTGTTCGATTATGCGAATTATGGATATAATGAGTTGTAAAGATTCAGGAAGTATAACTCAAACCCTGAGTGGTGTATTGGTCGGCTTAGAAATGCTCGAACGAAGTCGTAGATTCGGAGAGTTAAGCGAGTCTAGCAACAAGCGACGAGATTGGGTAAAGCCTTAGTATAAATAAACAGTGCCTAGCAAGTAAACGAACTCGGAGAAAGCATGCAATGTTTGGTTTGAACGAGTTACAATGAGTTGAATAAGGGATAAGGCTTACAACGAATAGAAATTTAGGGCAATTGGAAATCGATATCATGGTCGGAAAAGACTTAGAGGATTGTACGAGCGAGTTTGAGTTGAAACAAGCGAATTAAAAACTTGAGTCGAGATTGAATAATCTGAGATGCGATCGAAGTAAGTGCAATTAGAAATAATGGAGTGAATGAATGATAGCGTGCATGGAAAATTTGGATTTGAGTAGGATATCGCTCGATAGAATTCGGTTTGAGTATGAATGCGATGATTTCAAATTTTGGGAGATTTAGACCATAACAATGGTTGGAAAATAGTATGGATTGATGCAAGTTAGTAAAAATTATGATTTTGATGGATTGAGTTAAGCGGTAATAGATTTGGCTTGGAGTTTGGAAGAACGATCTTGAAATCAAGTTCAGAAAGATAACATCCGAAATCTGTCCTAGTGAGAACGATTATTCTGCGGGAGCGCCGACGTGGTGATTTCACGTTCGGCAGGGATAATCGAACTCAAGGGAACATGTTCGGTGATTATTCCAAACGAACACGATGAATGGATACGTGTCAAATGGGATAGACTTTGAGTTTGGGATTTGAACTTAGTTGTTTGAGGAATGCTAAAAGTAGACAAAGAAATGTTCAAAATGGTAATATTGAAGTTGGATATTTTGGCTTAGCGAATTTTGATTGCAATAAGAACGGTAGTTGGAAGAACATGACTTGAGGGATCAATGTACAACTTGGGATAAAACGAAAATTGATGATGAAGTGTCTGTTCGTTCGAGGATAACCATAACGATTGACCTTCTTGTCTTGTGCGGGTATAACTTCTTATTCGCACATGCGTCACGTCCGGATAGGACGATCATTCCGTGGGAGCATTGGCGTGGTGATATCACGTCCAACGAGGATGATTGAACTAGCGGGAGACCGGAATGTGACAATTGAGGGATCATTCTGACTTGTGGTTTAATACGATAAGACAAGTTTCAGGATAAAATGAGTCTAAGGATTTTCTTAAGGAGTTAGTCTAGAAACGTGAAGTAAGAGATGTTGGATATTTTCATGAACGGATACGTAGATTGTGCTGGACGACTTAGAGTTCATGATATACATCGATGATTTATAATAGAATTGTGGCTTAGTGATACAGGTGTAGAAAAGGATGGATTGGTGAATTCTATCAACGTGATGGAAGAGATAGTGTGTGCGAATCGATGGGTTAGCCCTGAAATATGGGCGTATCATGGGTTCGGTTGGACGAGCGTGTTGGTGTGATAGGATGAACTGTGCTCGATGTTTAAAAATCTGAGTGAAACGAGCTTGGGTAGAATACCCGTATAAAGGAACAATGGTTTGACCTTAGGGTGTTTGGGGCGAGCATTGTGCAACGCGGTTGCGCGATAAGTCGCAAACTTGAGTTGTACCTATGACTGTGTGTGCTGGCCTAGGGACTAGGCAGACGACCCTATGCCTTGAGTTAAACTGGAGTGGCTGACTTCAGAGTATCGTTCGGGAGAAATGATAGAACTGGGGCAACAAGACTTAGAGTTAAAATTTGGAATTGGGAATATACACTAGCAACGTTCGTGTTGAAACAAACGTAATGCAAGATAGGACTCGGGTGATAATTGGTTTGGTTGGATAGGTTACGCGACGGTAAAGGATAAGACGATAGCTGGATCGAACAAGAGTTCGGTCATTCATATAGCAGGACCATCCGCGTTCCGAAAAATTTTTACGAGTAGCTTGTCAGACTTAGCTGTCACTGAGCTTGGTTGAAATACACATATTTGGGGGACGCCTTGAATATGGGTACGATCCAGACTTAGCGATATGCATAACTCGGATGCAGCTGCAAAGGAAAATGTTCGAATTTGTATGGATGAGTGTGGCAACTGAAATGATTTAGCCTCAACCTAAATTTTTATAGAGGAAAGATTGTATAGCTCCTCGTGCTACCGGGATAGTTCTGCGCTAAGGCGCAGTACGAGACTGAGTTTGGGGATGCAATAGTTGAACGAATAGATCATTCGGATAAAATGATTTAGCACTCGGGCGAACGGAATGAGTAAAACGAATAGGAAGTTAAGTTCGATTGAACCAAAAGACGTGAAGAATTAGAGCGTACCCCAAGAGGGCAATTTAGCTCTGCGCTAAGGCGCAATATAGACTGAGTCAGAAAACGTAGGTGATTGGGTGCGATTTACTTAGCGAGATTGGACGGTGACTCAAAGAGAGTGATGCAAACGAGATTGGAAAATTAGCCCAAGTTCAAACCTTTGGTTTAGGCGTAACGATGGGTTTCGATAGGCGACGTCAAGTAAACTGTCGAATGTGTTCGGATGCATTTGGTTCCTATGAGAGGTAATATAACAAGTTGGACAAGTCCACCCAATTGTGAGTTGTAAGTGCCCATTAAGTTATAGAATACCATGTGCTTGGGTATTATAGCCCTACGCGTGCACGGCATCACGCCCCTGGGACGATTATCGATAGCCGAAATTGGGGCGTGACATATTGGTAGGTGCAGTAGATTTTGAGTCGGGAGTGCAACGAGTGAGTTGAGTATAACTCGATAGCATTGAACGATAGAGTCGTTCGATGAGAATTGGCTAACATTGGCGTAACGCATGGTGAGAAAGTAAATGATTGTGGTATTAAGACAGTCCTTGGAAGTTAGGCAAGGTGTATAGAGTTGGGTTTAGAAGATGTGCGATAGTACGAGTTGCGCTCAGGAAGTCTCGAGGACGAGACTTGTTCTGAGTGGTGTATGATGTAACGACCCGCTCCGCTCAACCCGGAGGGCCAATTCAAACGGCACAAGTGTAGCTATTCAACCCGCCTTGCTCAGCGAGATGGCTCGTTCGATGCAAAGGCTTTCATGCTGGGATCTTCAATGGAGTCAGACTTAGGCTATCAGAGGCGTGTCCGGAGTCTCGCTCGACCGATGCAATACATCGCTAAGGTGGGTGGCCCCGGTGAACCTGTCTCTACTTAGCTGCACACTAAGAAAATGAATGTTACATGCTAGTTTATAGGCGATAACCTTTGCATGCTAATAAAAGAGATGAACGCACATAGCCAAGGGGATAACCCCGCCTTATCATTGAGTAGAACTTGGAAATCTTACTTGCTATTTGCGTAGTCGGGATTGTTGAGTTGGAATGTAGTAATTTCCTTCATATATGCCATAAAGTAGTGTGAGTTCTTACTGAGGCGTTGCACCGCACGAAATATAACACGGGATGGAGTAAAATCAGGTTGCATGCATAGACGTGGAAGGCTATCAAATAGTCGTTCCAAGTCAGGAGATGGAAGGAAATGAATGTACTCGGGTTATGCAGATCGCCGAGGCAGTCTCTAATCAGAGAGCTGCGTAAAGAAGAAAAGATCCGAGTGTAGTCCTCGACAAAGATAGATCCGAGTGTAGTCCTCGGCTAGGATTGGAAGTTGGGGGAGTAGTTGCATGGTCACGGACAACTGGTTGCGCACCAGGTAGATAGAGAGTCCTCGACACGATTGCTGAGGCATCCGAATCGTGTCGGCCCGGGAGGACGGAGTGCCAGTGTAGTCCTGGCGATACGCTAGCTGATGACTAGCGGGCGAGAGCGAGGCATCCAGCAAGGCTTGCTACCGACCTGGATGGGCGTCGACTCGTTAGACGGCTAGGAGGCCCAGCAAGGCTAGCAACCAAGCTGGGGAGACAGCCGTCCATCGCAGATATTGTCCAATATGGCTAACAGAGCCAGTGACCTTCATATAGATAAGTCATATTTGCATAGCGGCTATCCGCACTGAGAAAAGGAGAAACGGGGAGGAGTGTGTTTGCACGACATTGTGCATAATTAGAATGGATGCATGGTATCACACATAGTTCTAGTAAAATGGGTCTTATGAGGCAGAGGCACGGCATAACACTTGGGTTTTATAGTTGCTTCTTGTTATTTCGTAGATAATTGTTTATATTGCTGCATATGACAGGGAAGGCCGAATGGTAAGAAATGGTAAGGTGAACTCAATTGTTCATGAATATGACACTCTTGAGCCGACACGGAGAATTCTTTCTTTATATTGCCATATAACTGATCCTAAGGCAAAAGAATAGAAAGACAACAGAACTAGTCGGTGCATATAACTAATGAACGTGCTTGTTTTGTGGCGTGGGCGAGAGGCCTCCCCACCAGTGCATTCAATGTACTGATACCCAACCAGTCTGCATGCAGGGTGTAGGGAGGACTCGTACGGATTCGGAGATCGCTATCGCAATGAGGCGCCGGACCGCACTTGGCGTCTTGGAGCGTGGCGCACGGACCTGGAGCTCGCATATATGAGACATAATGTATGGGAACATCATCATCCAGATCGTTTGTATTGGTTCCAAGCCTAAGGGCATATTCAATGTAAGAGAGAGAGAGAGCATGAGCGATTTGTAATCTCGGCTTAGCGCCGCTTGTAATCTTTACTTCATATCAATAAAGAGCTTAATTTGGATTCAATACTTGTGTTCATTTTATGTTTCCGCTATGACGACTCTGTGAACTAGTTATCAACGGCCGTTTCGGTATTTGCCTTGCGCGGGCGCAACCCTAGGCTCGCGCGGCATCGCGTCCCGATGGAAACGTACGTCCCGCGGGAGCGCTGGCGCGGTGATTCGTGCCTAGCGGGGACGGCCGATTTCGGCGGGAGATCGGGGCGTGACAATGGATCCCAGACGTGGTGATGAGACCCCCTTGGGTACACCGACTGAAGCAGGGTTTACCTGTGAAGCTGGAACGACGCCAGATACCAGAGGACAATCCTCTCAGAGCAATCAAATTGGCCAGCCAAGTTCCAGGTTCAGGCGTGATGACATCCCGCCTCCTCCCCAGTTTTCTCCTACGATGCCTGTCTTTCCCCCAGGACAGGCAATGGACGGCCAGCAAATGTTCCAGATGTTCTACGCAATGATGCAGGCCCAACAGCTGACCCAGCAGGAGGCCCAATGCCGAGAGGCCGAGAATCTAAGGAACAGCCTAGTCGCAGCGTTGGAGCATGCAAATCCACCAAATAGGCGGCCAGCGACGGGATCCATCACAGATTTCCGCCAACTCAAGCCCCGTACCTTCTCGGGCAAGGAAAGACCAACTGAAGTGCATGAATGGCTTACGAACACACAGCATCAGTTGGAGGCCGCTGAACTACCAAGGGACAAATGGATGACTGCCGTCAGGATGCAACTGACGGACAACGCGCATTATTGGTGGCTGTCCGAAGAAAGAAGGCTCGGACATGATCAGGTTACCTGGAAGGAGTTCTCCAGACTCTTTCAGGAAATGTACATCCCTGCTGTGGCTCGGTCAGAACTTCGAGACAGATTCAACCGCCTGATCCAGGGCAACATGACGGTAGAGGAATATAACGCCGAATTCATTCGCCTGAGCCGCTTCGCCCCTTCGCTAATTCCTACCGAAGAGGAGAAGGCGGAGAAGTTCTTTGATGGGCTCAGGTTCGAGCTCCAGAAGTTAATCGGATCGGTCGCGCCCACCTCTTACACCGACGTCCTAGCTGCAGCACGTCGGCTGGAGCGCGTTACTCGGAGGGAATCAAGCCTGAAACGTCCCTTCTCCTCAGCACCGTCCAAGTCATCACCAGGGGAATCTGCTAAACGGCCCCAGAAGAGCCCGCCTCCAAGAGCAGCAACTAAGAACCTGCCTACTTGCCATTATTGCGGCAAGGTAGGACATATTGAAAAAGAATATAGACGTAAGCTGGGGCTCTGCCTGGTTTGCGGATCTGGACAACACTTCTCAAAGGACTGCTCGGAATGTCGAGAGGGAGTTCCGAATCGACCAGCTCCACCTGCAGCTCTTCCAGTTGGGGGAGCAACACAGACAGGGCCTGAAGGAGCCAGGCCACCTCTACCACCTCAGGCAGCATTGTTCCAGCAAGCTCGTCAGCAAAGGGGTCCCGCTCAGGGACGAGGTCAGGCATATGCACTAGCAGTCACTGAAGAAGCTACTGCAGGCGAAGTGATAGCAGGTACCATATTAGTAGCTTCAATTCCTGCTGTAGCATTATTTGATTCTGGAGCCTCGCATTCATTTATTGCTGCTAGCTTCATAGCCACACATAGAATAGCTACCGCACCTCTCTCAAAGAGGAAGAGAATTCTAACGGGAGGTGGCATTATCCCGGTTAGTGATACCTGTAGATCATGTTCGGTAGTAGTCTGTGGCCGAGAGATGCGAGCCCAATTCCTGATCTTTTCTGTGCCTGATTACGATGTTGTACTTGGTATGGACTAGTTAAGTCAGTACCATGCGACACTGGATTGCCGGCTTGGAAAAGTAATATTTAGACTCCCTAGCCTTCCTGAGTTTGAATTTCTACGAGGAGCTGTAGAACAAGGGGTCCAGCCAACTCTTAGGGTATTGACGGTAGAAGAAGATTCAAGTTACCCAAGAGTCATAACGGAATTTGTGGATGTATTTCCCGATGATCTTCCAGGTTTACCACCTGATCGGGAGATAGAATTTATAATAGAACTAACTCCAGGAGCCGAACCTATCACTTCATCGGTATATCGGCTAGCACCTAAGGAGTTAGTGGAGTTGAAAACACAAGTTGACGACCTTCTGGAGAAAGGATTTATCCGGCCCAGTGTTTCACCATGGGGAGCACCTATACTTTTTGTACCCAAGAAGGACGAAACTGTACGGTTGTGCATTAATTACAGAGCCCTTAATGCTGTAACTATTAAGAACTGGTACCCATTACCACACATTGATGATTTATTTGACCAATTGAGTGGTGCTAAGGTATTCTCAAAGATTGACCTTAGATCCGGTTATCACCAGATTAGGGTGAAGAAGGAAGATATCCCAAAGACGGCCTTCAGAACTAAGTATGGACATTATGAGTTCCTAGTAATGTCGTTTGGTTTAACCAACGCACCCGTCGTATTTATGAGTTTGATGAACGGGGTCTTCCATCAGTACTTGGATAAGTTCGTGGTGGTATTCATTGATGATATCCTAGTCTACTCCAAAAACCACGAAGAGCACGAGGAACACCTCAGAATTGTGCTAGAAACCTTGAGAAGGGAGAAGCTATATGCCAAACTCAGCAAATATGAGTTCTGTATGGACAAGGTGCCATTCTTAGGGCATATTATCTCGGGTGAAGGACTGTCTGTGGACCCAGAAAAGGTCACTGCTATAGAAACCTGGCCTACCCCTACCTCTGTTGCAGAAGTGAGAAGTTTTCTTGGACTTGCTGGGTATTACCGGCGGTTCGTAGAAAATTTTTCAAGGATCGCAGAGCCGATGACTAAGCTGACACGGAAGGATCAGGAGTTCATATGGACGAAAGAATGCCAGAATGCCTTTGAAGAATTGAAGAGGCGTCTAACAACATCACCAGTCTTGACTCTTCCCTCAGGGTCAGGAGGTTTTGTTGTATATAGTGATGCGTCCGGTAGTGGGCTAGGTTGTGTCTTGATGCAACATGGCAAGGTTATCGCTTATGCATCGAGGCAGCTGAAGGTCCACGAGAAGAACTACCCAACGTACGACCTGGAGCTAGCTGCAGTAATTTTTGCATTGAAGATCTGGAGACATTATCTGTATGGAGAGAAGGTCGAAATCTTTACCGATCATAAGAGCTTGAAGTATGTTTATACACAGAAGGAGCTCAACATGAGGCAAAGGTGTTGGCTCGAGTTGATGGTGGACTTTGACATCGATCTGCAGTACCACCCGGGGAAAGCAAATGTTGTAGCCGACGCCCTCAGTAGAAAACCCTCGGCTTATTTCTTAACGGAGCAGCCTCAGCTATTACAAGACTTGCAAGATCTTCAGATAGAGGTTGTTCTACCTGGACAAAATGGTTTGCTGGCTAACCTCGAAGTGAAGTCATCGCTGGTGGAGAGAATCAAGGAAGCTTTGCCTAATGATGTCAGATTCCGAAGGCTGAGAGAAAGAACAGAAGCAGGCTTGCAGACGGGACTTCTCATCCACGAGGACGAAACATTAAGGTACGGAAATCGCCTATGTGTTCCAAATGGAGAATTAAGGCAGGAGTTGATGACAGAAGCCCATAGCTCCATATACTCGGTTCATCCAGGAGGAACCAAGATGTACCCGAACTTGAGACAATACTACTGGTGGCATGGAATGAAAAGGGAGATTGCCCGATTTGTGGCAAAATGCTTAGTCTGCCAGCAGGTGAAGGCCGAGCACCAAAGGACTGCAGGTATGTTGTAGCCACTTCCCATCCCTGAATGGAAGTGGGAGCATATTACCATGGACTTCGTCACTGGATTTCCAAGAAGCCCTAGTGGTAAGGATGCAATATGGGTCATCGTGGATCGGCTCACTAAGTCGGCTCACTTCTTGCCGTTCAGAGTCGGACAATCCACGGAAGTACTAGCCGACATGTATATGCGACAGATCATAAAATTACATGGAGTACCGGTTAGTATTGTATCAGATCGAGACTCAAGATTTACATCTCACTTCTGGCGAAGCATGCAAGAGAGTCCCGGCACCAGGCTCGAGTTCAGTACTGCCTATCATCCCAGACAGATGGCCAATCAGAGCGCACAATTCAGATCTTGGAAGACATGCTGCGATCATGTATACTGGACTTCGGAGGATCTTGGGAAGATCACCTGCACTTAGTGGAGTTTTCCTACAACAACAGCTATCAGGCAAGCATTCAGATGACACCTTTCGAGGCGTTGTACGGAAGGAAGTGCAGATCGCCAATATGCTGGAGCGACGTTGGCGAACGTCAAATACTGGGTCCAGAGTTGGTAACGGAGACAGTGGAGAAAGTAAAACAGATTTAGAACCATCTTCGTGCAGCCCAGGATAGACAGAAGCATTGGGCAGATGTACACAGACGATCCCTTGAGTTCAAGGAAGGAGAGCATGTATTTTTGAGGATCTCGCCCACTAGAGGTACTATCAGATTCGGCAGCAGAGGCAAGTTAAGCCCAAGGTTCATTGGGCCATTTGATATCTTGGAGCGCATTGGTGAGGTGGCTTACCGTCTTGCATTACCTCCATCCTTAGAGGGAGTGCATGACGTATTCCACGTCTCACAACTGAGGAGATATGTGACGGACCCAGGTCATATAGTTGATCATTCTGAGATCTCGGTGAGACCTAGCCTGAGATACGAGGAGCAGCCAGTGGGTATACTCGACACCAGTGAGAAGACACTGCGAGGGCAGACAATCAGACTGGTTCGAGTAGCTTGGAAACAGCACTCGCCTGGCGAATCGACCTGGGAACGAGAAGATGTTATGCGCCAGCGTTATCCATACTTATTTGCAGAATCAGGTAGAACTTAAGCATTCTTTAATTCTGTAAATCTTGCCTTTATAGTTTACTCTTCGATTGCGAGGACGCAATCCCCTTAAGGGGGGTAGATTGTAAACACCCTAAATTTTCAGATTTTTTAAAATTAATTTTTGGGAATTAATATGCAAAATTTTTCAGGAATTTACATAGGTCCTGTAGTGAGTTTATAATTTTTAATTGCTAATAACTAATATTAAAAAGAAATGAAAATATGATTTTATGGTGTAAAATAGAAAACCGGACTTAGGGTAATTTTCTGGGATTTTATTGGGCCTCAGACCTATTTTTAAAAAGCCTAAAAACTATTTTCTAATTAATTAATTAATTATTAGTTATTATTATTATTATTATTATTATTTATTCTGTTATTTTTTTTTTTTAGTTTTTGGGCCCGGCCCGGCCCAGTGGGCCGAGCCCGTTAGCACCCAGCCCCTTGGCTTAGCGGGTCGGGCGGGTCCGCCCAACCCGGATCCGCGCCCGACCCGACCCGCACCTCTTCCCCTCCCCCACGTTCGGCTCGAGCCGAATTCTCCGCCGGCCGCCGCGCTTTCCGGCTGTAAGCCCCTGATTTTTCAAAAAATAATTAAATTTGGAATTTTTCACAATTTTTTGGAATTTTCTGGAAATTTTCTGTAATTAAAATCAGGGTTTTCAAATATTAAATAAATTTTAATTGTTAATAAACAATATTAAAATATTATAGAAATAATATTTTTGGGTGTAAAATAAAAAACTGGACTTAGGGTAATTTTTTTGGATTTTTCTGGGCCTCAGACCTATTTTAAAGGCCTAAAAAACCATTTTTTAATTAATTAATTAATTAATTAACTATTTTATTATTTATTATTATTATTATTATTATTTTTTTATTTTTCTGGCCCATTGGGTCTGATCCGACCCAGCCCAGCAGCCCAACCCACTTCCCTTACCGGGTCGGGTCGGGTCTGCCCGAACCCGACCCGTCCGCCCGCCGACCCGATCTCCCCAGCACCCCCCCCCACGACCGCCTGACCCGCTCCCCGCGTCCGGCACCGCCGCCCGCGCCCGCCGCGCCACGTCCCCGCTCCACCCGGCTCGCCTCCGCCTTCCCCGCCACGACCCCGCCTTGCTCGGCCCGACTCCCAGCCGCTCCGCCTATTTAAACCGCGGCTCTCCTCCCCTCCGCTCGACGGGCGATTTTATGATCGGCTCATCGGAATCCAAATCTGGAAGTTCTGTTGGGTTCGTATCATCGTTCCTGACCTGTTGACACTAAGTTTGGTAAATTTGGAGACCGTTGACCCGGGAACGTTTTTCGGTGCAAAGCTGGCCCACCAGCGGACCCCGTTTTGACCCGAAACTGCCGTTTTTGTCCTTGTCTCCAAATTGGACCCAAGGACAGGCATTTCTAGCTATTTGATATTTTCTGAGCATGATGGTAATATTTATTTCAGCATCCGGAGTCATTTTTGGAATTTTCCTGAGATACAAACCATATTTGGATCCAAACAACAGGCAAGTACCTGCACTTCAAGTTTAATCTTTATATTGTGATAATTAATTCCCTGCTCTACTAGTATCCTTGATGATTACACGTAGTGTTAGAATACTGGATTTTATGTCTTGGATACTGTATTTCATGTCTTGCTTTTCATGTCGGGTGGGAGAATACTAGAAGGCATGTAGTTTATCCTTCCCCCCTATCGTGTTTAATAGCTGTTGGTGCGCGACTGTACCCTCAGCCGGATCTCGATTATTCATGTTTAATAGCCGTCTATGACGGCCAAATTAGCCTTATAAACCCCTACATGCCAACTATGTATTCTAAAATAAACACAAGTTCACACAGATAGCTTCTGGTCTTGTTATAGTTCTTGCTGACTGTTGTAGTTTTATTTCCTGTCTTATTTATCCCTGTTTTCTCATATCCCTGTTTATAACATTACTCTTAGTTATTGATGTTCTTATGCAATATTCTTAATATGATACTCAGTCTAATTTTCATAAATATTTAGTTTAATCTTGTTGTGCATTATGTACTTTGCTCCTTTCCTGACTGGATCCGTTGTTTTAGGCGATGATGAGAACTATGCCCCCACCTATTATGGCCACTATGAGTTAGCAGGTGGCACATATGAGGAGCCAGATCCCACCCAGGAGGCTACTTCTGTGGATTAGTTAGCAGTAGCTACTTATTTATTTCCTTTCAGCATAATACTCGGGTTTGTCCCCGATTTATCTTCTGGCTTGTATTAACTTTGGATTTGGTTATCACAGATTAAATATTATGAAATCTCAGCATTCCTATTTCCTGTGATTATTCTTACATGTTCATTATTGTGGATGAGATAGATACTTATTGACCCCAGAAATGACCTAGACAGCGTACTACCGCCGACACTGCGGCGTAGGCTGGACGTACCCACGCACTCGTGCCCAAATTTCTGGGTGCGGGTCGTGACACGTTTTTGTGGTGGCCCATGCAGGTCCAACGACTAAATTGTTCGGTTTCAACTCAGGGACCGAACAGGCCTGCAATAAAGCTAGGATAAGTTTATAGGATCTCATCCACTTGCTTGAATCATTTTTGATATCTGTATCGTATTCGAACTAATATGAACTTGCATCTTGCCTTGATTCCTGTGCGCCTCTTATTGGTTATTTTGGATACAGGGAAATGGACCCACAAGCCAGCCACGAGGCTCATGCAGAAACACCACAAACCGTTGTGGTTACCCAAGAAGACAATGTGATACCAGTCGGTGAAGGCCAATCATCACAAGGCAGTCAAGCAAGTCAGCCTGCCTCAATAATCCATCAAGATGGCGTTCCACCCTCGACGCAGCCTATTCCACCGATGCCTTCCTTTCCACTGGGACCGCCTATGGACGAACAGCAGATGTTCCGCATGTTCAACATAATGATGCAAGCCTATCAGAAGGTTCAACAAGAAACTCAGCAAAACCAAGCGGAGAACTTCATCGACAGAATTAGCTCGGAGTCACGGAAGCTAAGCAGTTCAAATGCAATTACCTTCGACGAGGACGTTCTTACTGCAGCGCGACCTGTGGAGTGCACCACAAGGATCGAGTCCAGCCGAAAGCGGCCGTATGCGTCAGCACCAGACCAAGCACAACAGAAAAAAGCTGCAAAGCGACCACAGATGAATCCAACTCAAGGACAGAACCAACAAGCTCCCACTTGTGGCTATTGTCGAAAACAAGGTCACATTTGGCAGGATTGTAGAAAGAGGCTGGGTGCCTGTCTATATTGTGGATCAGCATCACATCAAATGAAGGACTGTCCTGCTGCTCAAAGACGCACAACTGCACAAAAGTTCCAGTTCAGGCCAGGCCCCAACAGCGCAGCAGAGGGCACCACCTCAAGAACACGGACAAGCTTACACGATAACCGTGGAGAACGTGCAGACTCTTAGAGTAACTAATTCGCGTAAGTAATTTTTTGCTGTCGTTTCTAGTATTGTTTAGCTCGTGCCTATTGGTTCGTGACCTCAGCCCCAACCTAGTAATTTTGAACTTACTAATAACCTGGTATATTTTTGTATCTGATAACTGTAGAGTTTGTAGAATCTTTTGTTATTATGCTTATTGTAGGTTGTTTTGTGAACTTAAATAATTTGTACCTCCTTTCATCATCATCTAGCACACTTAATTTTGATGTACTTGACTTATGCTGCTATTCTATAGCCTAGTTTTGCAAGCTTATCTTTTATCAAGCTTGTTCATGACATATGTATTAGTGGGTTGATACACTAATACAATTGTCTATTCAGAATCAGTGTAATACGGTCTGATCAACCCTAGTGCATTTTGATTCGTCCTTCGCACTACTTTACGTGGATTGAGATATAGTTGACTAGTATACTTGCCCCTAGATATTTCCAAGCATATCGTATCGATTACATAACTGTATCAATACAAGCATGTGAATAGGAATTACCGAGATATGATTCAATCCACAATCGCTTGACAATTCCCACCTGAATACTTTAAAATGCCTTGACCCCGATATTTCTTTTCTATCACCCCACCCTTGAACTCTTTATTATTGATCTTCGTCTTTCCTTATTTCGGAAAGACAAAATCTCGTGTCTTGTATAAGTTAGTACATAGATAGTACTAGATATGCCACATAGGCCGATCACATACTTGAGGATTAAACTTTCGTAATTGAGGACATATCATATGTGATCTGATCGGCGTTGAAGTGCGAGGATTGAATGACATAGGTAAAAATATTAAGGAATATTTTCTTAAGGTATATAGTCTTTTGTGATGAATGGGGAAACTCTAAGTTGGGTAGCAATGCATTTGTCAACTCGAGAGGAATGTCCTTTGGATTGTGACCGAGAAAGGTTAGATTGGAAGAAGCAAGCCATTCTAATTTAGAAAATTTAAAGGAGTGACTAAGATGATTAGTGAATTGATATCGAGGACCCAATAGTTATATCTTAGGTTTATAATTTTGAATAATGAAGGTAAAATCATCAAGTTGAATTTAGAAGATAAAATTATAGAATTTCAGACTTGAACATTGGTGGACTACACTTAAATTATTTTTCAATTTGATGATTTGAAGTAGGACTACATAGTTAGAATATTGAGGATGTGAGTGTAATTTAAACAGTTGAAGCATGCAATTGTGAATGGGAATACTATTGGACTCGAATCACTTCTTGAGGAAATTATGATAATTAGAATCGTGAGGTAAAGTCATAAGCATGTGCAAATCTTGAAGATGTTATATGGGCTTAATCTAAAATTTACCTGTGGATAATTGGAGGAAGTAAAAAATAATAACCATAGGTTAAAATTTTGATTGGAACAAGTAGTCACCTTAATCATGAAATGATTGCAGTGGACATGATTAGGATTTAAATATTCGCAAGGAGATTACGATTGATGTACATGAAGGATTAATAGAGTATGGCTTAATTTTAAATTTTGAGGATGAAATTTTAGAAGTTGGGTAGATTGTAAGCCCCTGATTTTTCAAAAAATAATTAAATTTGGAATTTTTCACAATTTTCTGGAATTTTCTAGAAATTTTCTGTAATTAAAATCAAGGTTTTTAAATATTAAATAATTTTTAGTTGTTAATAAACAATATTAAAATATTATAGAAATAATATTTTTGGGTGTAAAATAAAAAACTGGACTTAGGATAATTTTTCTGGATTTTTCTGGGCCTCAGACCTATTTTAAATGCCTAAAAAACCATTTTTTAATTAATTAATTAATTAATTAACTGTTTTATTATTTATAATTATTATTATTAATATTTTTTTTATTTTTCTGGCCCATTGGGCCTGATCCGGCCCAGCCTAGCAGCCCAACCCACTTCCCTTACCGGGTCGGGTCGGGTCTGCCCGAACCCGACCCGTCCGCCCGCCTACCCGGTCTCTCCAGCACCCCCCCACGACCGCCTGACCTGCTCCCCCCGTCCGGCGCCGCCGCCTGCGCCCGCCGCGCCACGTCCCCGCTCCACCCGGCTCGCCTCCGCCTTCCCCGCCACGACCCCGCCTTGCTCGGCCCGACTCCCAGCCGCTCCGCCCATTTAAACCGCGGCTCTCCTCCCCTCCGCTCGACGGACGATTTTGTGATCGGCTCATCGAAATCTAAATCTGGAAGTTCCGTTGGGTTCGTATCATCGTTCCTGACCTGTTGACACTAAGTTTGGTGAATTTGGAGACCGTTGACCCGGGAACATTTTTTGGTGCAAAGCGGGCCCACCGGCGGACCCCGTTTTGACCCGAAACTATCGTTTTTGCCCTTGTCTCCAAATTGGACCCAAGGATAGACGTTTCTAGCTATTTGATATTTTCTGAGCATGATGGTAATGTTTATTTCAGCATCCGGAGTCATTTTTAGAATTTTCCCGATATACAAACCATATTTGGATCCAAACAACAGGCAAGTACCTACACTTCAAGTTTAATCTTTATATTGTGATAATTAATTCCCTGCTCTACTAGTACCCTTGATGATTACACGTAGTGTTAGAATACTGGATTTTATGTCTTGGATATTGTATTTCATGTCTTGCTTTTCATGTCGGGTGGCAGAATACTAGAAGGCATGTAGTTTACCCTTCCCCCCTATCGTGTTTAATAGCTGTTGGTGCGCGACTGTACCCTCAGTCGGATCTCGATTATTCATGTTTAATAGCCGTCTATGACGGCCGGATTAGCCTTATAAACCCCTACATGCCAACTATGTATTCTAAAATAAACACAAGTTCACACAGATAGCTTCTGGTCTTGTTATAGTTCTTGCTGACTGTTGTAGTTTCATTTCCTGTCTTATTTATCCCTGTTTTCTCATATCCCTGTTTATAACATTACTCTTAGTTATTGATGTTCTTATGCAATATTCTTAATATGATACTCAGTCTAATTGTCATAAATATTTAGTTTAATCTTGTTGTGCATTGTGTACTTTGCTCCTTTCCTGACTGGATCCGTTATTTTAGGCGATGATGAGAACTATGCCCCCACCTATTATGGCCACTATGAGTTAGCAGGTGGCACATATGAGGAGCCAGATCCCACCCAGGAGGCTACTTCTGTGGATTAGTTAGCAGTAGCTACTTATTTATTTCCTTTCAGCATAATACTCGGGTTTGTCCCCGATTTATCTTCTGGCTTGTATTAACTTTGGATTTGGTTATCACAGATTAAATATTATGAAATCTCAGCATTCCTATTTCCTGTGATTATTCTTACATGTTCATTATTGTGGATGAGATAGATACTTATTGACCCCAGAAATGACCTAGACAGCGTACTACCGCCGACACTGCGGCGTAGGCTGGACGTACCCACGCACTCGTGCCCGAATTTCCGGGTGCGGGTCGTGACACCGGCTGCCACGACCTCTTCCCCTCCGCTGCCACGCCCACGTCCTCCTCCTCGACCCGCCTTCCCCGGCCTCACCCTCGCCTGCGCCACCCTATAAAAACCCCTTACCCCGACCTCCTCCTCCCTCATCTCCCCAAACCCTAGCTTGCCGAAACCCTAGCTCCGGTCCCCTCAGCCGACCAACTCCCCTCCTCCTTCTTCGACCAGCCCCTCTTCCTCCGCCGGCACCGCCTCGAGCAGCCCCCTCACCGACTCTCCTTCCTTCGCTGTCTGAAGTCCCCAGGCCGAGCCGACCCTTCCCAGGCGGAGCCGACCCTCCCCAGGCGGAGCCGACCCCGACCGGCTGAGCGTCCCCGACCCCGGCTGTTCAGCCCCCTCCAGCCGGCCACGGTGCGGCCATCCTCTCCAGCCGGTTCGAAAGCCCAGAACCCTAGCCGGACACGACCCTTCGTGTCGGACACAGTGTCAAATTGACACGAGGACGCGAGGAAACCAGTTTGCAAAGCCCTGTTCAGGTACTCCTAATTTCCTCCTCGTAGCTCGAAATTCGATTCCATAAATTTCTACGCGAAGCCTGTATGACCCTCTCGGTGCCCGGATAAACCGCTCGGGGCATCGCGTCCTGTGGTGATCACACACCGCGATCCAAAAATAGGAAAAACCAGACCCTATTTCACCCCGGAACTGAGTGTGCCCCGCCAAACGGGACGACTTAGTCGCGTGCGGTCTTCACAGATACGTGCGCGTCATTGATACAGACGTGTGAGATTTCGCGAAAGCTGATTCGGGTGTGCGTGCACACCGGAATCAACGCGTATCCGCGGACATCGCCCCGTATCCGACTTTTCTGCAATTCATCCTAACTTCGTGCACACACGTCAGATCGAGACGAAACTTACGCCATCAGACTCGTAGCGATACGCTGGTCCTGTGGGTCAAGTTTGGTTCGATTCTGAGAACGTTGACGAAATCGTGTGTCGTGGGCCCCACAGGCCCCTCTCGACGGGCGATTTCGTGATCGGCTCATCGGAATTCAAATCTGAAAGTTCCGTTGGGTTCGTATTAGCGTTTCTGACCTGTTGACACTAAGTTTGGTGAATTTGGAGACCGTTGACCCTGACATATTTTTCGGTGCAAAGCGGGCCCACCGGTGGTTCCGTTTTGGCCCGAAATTACCGTTTTTGCCCTTGTCTCTAAATTGGACCCAAGGACTGGCGTTTCTAGCTGTTTGATACCTTCTGAGCGTGATGGTACTGTTTATTTCAGCTTTTGGAGATATCTCTAGAAATTTCCGAAAATAGGACCTTAGTGGAATTCAAACATCAGGCAAGTGCACCTTGCCAAACTTGCAATCATTATTTTTATATTTTCTGTAAAAATACTCTGCTGGATGTCTTGTGTAAATTCCTATAAACTTGTTTAAACTGCTTAACCTAGGAAACGTATGACGTACCTAGTGTCCGATCATAGTCGGGTGCCGACACCGTACGCGGTGTTGGGTTCGTCATTTAGAGATGGATTTACGATCCCCTTACTCTTGTACTTGACCTATCAAGTACCCTACAACCCAGGATACTTGACACTATCATGGACAGAATCTTCCTGAGATATTCATGGTGATTCTGTATAGGATACAGGACATGACAGAGACTTTATTTATAGACAGTATGACTGGTTGCATTAGTTATAATCCCGCTGACATGGACATGAGACGTTATGGTCATGGCTTGCGTGATTACATTGGGTGGGGAGAGACACACAGGCTACAGGCTGTTCTATATATATATCTACTATTATTGTGAGGTTGTAGACTCTCCAGCAGAGCTAGACCCTTTACGTGTTATTACTGCTACCGGCTCCCCGACACAGAGCTAGACCCTTTACGTGTTATTACTGCTACCGGCTCTCCGATACAGAGCTTGTAGCGGTCTCAGCCTGAGTACAAGTGTTGCTCTCATTTGCATATCACATAGATGGTTACATAGTTTACCCTGTTGTTTCATTTAATTTAATTGTACTGCATTTATTTGGCTTATTTTATTTTGTGCCTTGCTATGTCCACTGAGGACCTGGAATAGATTATGTCCCCAGGTTTAGCCGAGGAGCAGTACCCCGAGATATACGGGACAGGAGCTGAGACTATTGCTGGAGCAGAACCGAACACTGAAGACGAGGTGACTGCCGAGGACTTCTCTAGAGTGCCTGTCCCAGTACTCATTTATTTATCTCATATTTATATCTTTTGTTCCTGGCCTATAGAGCCAGCTTATTCAGACTATAGTCGGATTGTTTCACCAACTGACTTGCTGTGATGTTGTTGCTACTTATTTCTATTTGATTATGCAGTTTATTTATTTATCTTTATGGATGAGATTAGTGTGGCTTGTTGTAGTAGACCTTATTTACAGCTTAAGTACGCCCTGATGGTTCCATTAAATTGGGTTATCCATCGGTGCGTGCTGCTGGCCATTGCCACGCTTCTCCAGTCCCTCGTTATTTTGGGACTGGGGCGTGACATCATCTCCCTGTGCCTCCGACCATCCACCATTGCCGGCATCACCATCCCCATTAACACCCAGGCCAACGCCATCACACCACCAGCTATTACCACCATCATTAGCGTATCACCACCCATCACCACCACGGTCCACCTCTCCCTTCCTTGAATCAGAGTAACCTCTCATTGACCTCTCCTCCCCTAGCTGGCCGGACCACCCCCTCGCTGGCCGGAGATCAACAGCCACCACCAGCGTCGTCATCATCAACGTTGTAGATCGTCATCAGCACATTGCCATCACCATCACTACCTCTATCACTTTCACCATCATCATTGTCATCATCACCATCGCAGTAGTCGTCACCATCGTCACCATCGTCGTCAACCTCTCTTCATCGTCGTCGTCATCATCCTCGTCGTCATCATCGACTCTGTGCACGTGCACACCCGCGCAGGTTCCTTCCTGCTCCTCGTGATTTCATGAACTTACGTATATGCTAATAGGTATAAGTACATATTTGGTATGTATAGCAAAGGTATTCCATTAGCGTAAGTTTAATAGGTATATAATCGGTATAAATAAAAATACACATATATATATATATATATATATATATATATATATATATATATATATATATATATATATATATATATATATATATATATATATATTTAATTATATACATTTAGTATATTTATGTACTAAATTGGTATATATATATATATATATATATTGAATAGGTGTTTAATTGGTAAATTATAAGTAAATACTATGCTAAATAATAATTAGGACTATATGAATTCAGACTGTACGACCCTAGGACACCGTGGACTACCACGTATTTGCCCTTGACCCTGTTGACCCTAAGAACAATGTTGGTGTCTGCCTTAAGTACACCGACGTACTGGCGAGACCGTGTTAGTTGACTGACTCATTATGTACAGTACTTAAAAATTTGACACCCGCGTAATTCAACGCGTAATTGACCGTGTTAGATGATTAGTGCCACCTCTAGTGTACCCCGAGTCCAGTATAAATATTGTTGTGTGTGTACTAGTGTAATGACTAATGATTTTATTGTATTATATTTATGTGTACATAGGATATTGGATTTGTTCTGCGCAATTTCTGGAGCAGGTTATTGGTACATCGCAGTCTTCTGGCCAGGCAAGTATACCTTGCCATTATACTGTTATTTATATTCCATATGTTGCATGCATCTTTATTTTCTGTCTTTTCATATATTTTAACTGTTATATAAAAATGCGCGCGACGGTGTCGTCGCGGTATGTTTTTATTTATGTATTTGCATTGACCTTGTTTATGAGACTACCCCATCATCATGTAGCATCTTTAGGTTCATTGGTCGTGACACAGTTGTTACACGAGTTATGAGTCTCATGTAGATCACGGACTTGCGTGCAGGTTGGCCTCCTGTACGTGTAGGCCGTGCGTTAGGAATAACTGCTGTTAGAAACTTTGCATGCTAGTGGACTTGGCAGTTATTAAAGTGTTATCATGTCATGGATGTGACATGCTTAGAGCATGGGATGGGGAGAACAACAAGTAAGGCATTTGGGCTCCGTTGCACTTTCCTTGTGTAACCCGTACGCTCCGCCGGAGATGCACGGTCATGATGACACCTATACTACTTGGCGGGCCTCCGCCGTTCAAAAGACGACGTGCCTTTGTAGGCCCCTGGATCTCCAAGAGAACCATGCCAATCCTATTTATGGCCAGATAGCCCACTTGTTAGAAAGTTGTTCTCAAACTACATTCACATAGATGGTTAGGCAACCCATTGGATATTTATTTCAGTACTTTATTGGCATGTGTTTAAGTATCTTGTTATGTCCCTCTGAGGACCTGGTCCGCTGCCAGGTGTATCTGTTCTTGAGTATTGCAGGAGCGCAGATTCGGATGGTTCTATATGCTTCGTGGATGTCTTCTCTCCGAGCCGTGATCGATAGCTGGTATACTTATATTGTTTGATTGAGTTGTACTTATCTTGTATTTACTTTTCCCATTTGAGTTGGTAGTGGATTTGTTTCCATCCAACTATCATCCTTAGATACTTCTTATTGAGATCTAGTTTCATAGACATTGGTTATTTTATTCATACATAATTTTTCGTGGATGAGATTTAGATTATACCCTGTGACTTGTGACATATGTTTTATACCACTTGTGGATTTGATATTCATATTACAGCGTACGTGTGGATTTGGTTTCCATATATTGGAGTTGCCATATCCATGCGGCTGGCATGCTTACGTGTCCTAGTCCTACGTATTTTTGGGACTGGGGCGTGACACATACTTACCAACCAACAAAAAGTTTAATCCTCGAAACTTCAAGGATAAACTTCTCGATATTCCGAGCAGCGATAGTGCCGTCCCTCGCCGTACTCAATCGAAACAATCAAGCAATTCAAGTTCAGAAAACATTTGCACTTTGAGAATATCTATGGACTTATTGTATGGAACGCTCTATTGCAATACCATATCGACTCAGAGTCATAGCAACGATTTAGGCCAGAGAATCGATTTCGCTCTGATACCATTCTGTCACGCCCCGGACCCGCCCGGGCCGCCGCTCCGCCCTGCCCCGCCCCGCCCCGTGTGGCCAGAATTATCGAACCGGGCATGAATCACTGTGCCTTGGCGCGCCGGACGCGAATCACTGTGCTCGTCCCGCGGGTGCGAGAAAGGAAGGGAGATAAGCGAATGGCCCGTTCGAGCTTTCGGGGGACGTGATGCCCACGGGCCTGGGGTTGCGCCTGTGCAAGGCCAATCGTTTAAGTTGATAGTTGGCTATCATCGCATCAATCGAGTAAGCAGCGGAAAGGGACTTGTTGCAATGTAATGCATTTAGCCAACTGAGTGTTCGGGACAATCGAGGCAACTTGGGTTTCTTTAGCAAGGCACACGTTCGTTCCATACATTATGCCCCCTTATACGATAGCATTCTCGGGGCAACAATCGAAACCAGGATTCCGGGTCTTGGGGACTGTGGCACGCCTATCGCTCCCTCGGACGATCCAGTACCTGCAAGCAAGTAAACTGTGGGTGGGTCAGCACTTTATATAAGTACTGGTGAGATAAATCAACTGAACATAAACATGCATTCACTCAAACCAAGCACTAAGTAATCATGTTATAAAATATTATATTACTAGTGATCTTTCTAGTTTTACCTAGGTTCGTTTCATGCAGTTGTCTAACAGAGTCATATTACATTATTTGGAAACATGTTTGGAAACAGAATTTCATATACAATAAGCAAGCAAGCCATCGTTCATGTTCCAGGGTGTGCGCAGCGTGTCTCGTGCGACTCCAGGGTCAGATGCAAAGCTAGACACACAATACACGATCTTAGGGGCAGTCATCTATCCAAGCCAACATAATGACTTAGCTATATGCAGGGCGGTCCCCGAGTATCTCAGGATCGGCAGCTGGTTGTACAGCATACCAATGACTCTTTATCTGATGCTAGAGGCAGCTGTGGCTCATGGTTGCTTTCCACTATCTCTGTAGCAGCCGTGACACATGCAGCTCAGCTTTCTACCAATAGTCATTATCCGACCGCATGCGAATACATAGAACACTATTAAATAAACTCTAGTATGCAGACGAGACGAACCATCAAAATACAATCGTTATTGCGGGGCAATCTGACTTATCACTTGAACACGTTTAGGCACAGTATGGTTCTTTCGAAGCATAGACGATAGTGAACATGTTCATGCACTCTAAGCAAGCGATTCAGGATTCTCGTTAAGCAGACATTGTTTCAAAGACAAGCTAGGTGAGTTCGTTCATTAACATGCAAGGCAGGTTCTATCATTCTCTTATGAAAAAATTGCAAGCAAAAACTCAGGTTATTATTAAGGCGTGCAAGAATCAGAGAACGAAGTTCTGCCCACTCACCTGATATATAATGCCGACGCGGAGCGGGGCGTTACAGATCCTTCTTGGACGTGGTGCCTATTAGTGTGCAGTCCCCAAGTTAGCGTATTATGGGGGACCATCAAGCACATCCGGCAAGGTAACCCTAACCAGCAGCGCTTCCTTGAAGGCGAAGTAAGCACCGTAGATAGATATAGTGTAAGCCAGCAAGGTCTACTTTCAGGGAACTTTGCTCTTTCAATGGCGAGTTCTATCTCGGTCTTTATTTAATATTGATTGAATATGCATATAGGATATTTCTATATCTTTTAGTTGCGTATCTTGAGATACGGTATCTTTGATCTTTCTAGTATCCTAGTTTAGCTTGTATGGCCTAGATTCATAGTGTATGAATCCAATATCATAGAGATAGACTCATGCAACATAGAAATATATATTTTGACCAAGTTTGACCAGTTTGACTTAGAGTTGACCTAGTTTGACTGTTTTGACTTAGAAATGGCTTTTGACCTAGATGTTGACTTGTTTAACTTATTTTCATTCTGAAACCTTATATTGATGTTATATTCCCTATCTAGGTCTTCGAGGCACCATACCGGACATTTGTGATACTGTTCACCAGACTTCAGGCGAGTATATTCTCTCATAATTTCTTATTTATGACATCCTCTATGTCTCTTATATCTAGTGTAGATATCCTTGATTATTGAAATGATGGTTACACGGATTGGTATATCCGAATCTTATCATAAGATGTTATTCCTTGGTATATATGGTGTATCTTGTGCAAGTCTTGTTCCTTGTTCTTCTTGTACATGTACAGACACTGATTCTCAGGGAGACTTGCTACCTTCCTAGATAATCCTGTGCCATAACGTACCATGGTTGGATCTAGTATACCAGTCGGGGGCGGAGAGTATGTAGTATAGATATGTGATCATACCCTCCTTGTATCAAGTCTTGTTCATTGAATAGTGTTAATCATACACCACACGTATGATTAGCCAGGCCATTAATCTTGTATCAAGTTCCCAAGCCGATCACTTGTTAAAACTGGTACTCGCTCACTTACTCATTAGTATTCTTATTCATTGCCATATTGTTTATACTTGTATTTATTTTCAGTAATTTCCTTTATTGTATATCTCTTGTATCTATTATTGCATCTTGTATATATACATATATTTACTGTTATATAGTTTATATTATTAATTAGAACTGCTGTTAGATATGTACTCTGCTTTTTTTCTAACTGGATATATTTTTTTTAGATGACACTGAGGAGTGGTACCCCACTCATTACGGACCTCAGGATGTTGTGGGCTTAGAGTCAGAGACACTGGCTCAGGAGAATCTCATCCCGACTGAGACAGACGACCCGGGACTTGTAGCATCTTAGTTGTTCTTTTGTACTGGATTTGTCTCCAGCATTATTGTTTAGTATTTCTCTGACTCATTGGTGTTATTATTTGACTTATGAGTTATTTTGTGACTATTCTATTCTTTTATCTTATTCGTGCGTATTTACATCTTAGATACGTGATTGAGTATATTTATATTAATAGTGGCATTGTTATGTCTTGATTATAGATAAATAGTTTATCCAAACAATGTTCTACCGCCGATGCCGCGGCGTAGGCTAGGCGTTGTTCCCTACTTGCATCCTTATACCGGGTGTGGGTCATGACACATTTTTAGTGGTGGCCCATGCAGGTCTTCGAGGTCGCAATTAGTGCGATTCGTAGTAGTGCTCTGAATTGAGTGCTATTACGAGCTGTTTCAGGATATAGGCTATAGGCTGAGAATACTCAATCACATCTAGAAATTTTTTTTTTTTTTGATTCATTCAACTGTCTTCCTTGATATTGATATTGTCTTACATCATGTGCCATATTGATTCTTTCTTTCACTTTGTCTCAGGATGTCGCCCAGCCGAGAAGAGCAGCTTCTGAGAGGTCTACGACTTCCCGAGGGACTGTACCAGTCACTTCTCCAGTGATTGGTGTGTCAGCTACTTTCGGGGGTCTACCTCCTACTCAGAGGACTATACTGGCTGTATCTGAGGGTCTTTCACCTCCACCTTCTGTGCCGACAGATGAGACACAGATGTTTATACTATTTTACGAGATTTTGGAGGTGCAGAGGGCTTAGTCTGAGGCACACCAGAGACAAACTGACATCTTGCAGTAGGACATCGAGAGTACTCATCAGCTTGCTCATGCCGTAGTAAAGAGAGGAGTTCCAGTCCAGCAGCAGGTAGCTCCTCAGGTTGCTCAGCTTCGGCCAAGCAATATTCAGGACTTCAAGAAGCTGGAGCCTAGGGTCTTCAAGGGGACAGAGGGAATCGTCTATGCTGATGATTGACTCAAGGATATTGATCGTCTTATGAGGGTATCCCATCCTTCTGGGGATCTGAAGGTTGAGGCGGTAGGACTTTAGCTGTTTGACATCGCCGGTACTTGGCTCAGGAATGAGCCAATTCTTGCTAACGTAGGACAGTCTTGGAAGATATTCAAGGACCTCTTCAAGAAAAAGTTCTTTTCTCGGGCAGAAATATTAGACTTGGGGAGGCAGTTTGAGAGCCTCATTCAGAGGAGCATGTCTGTGAAGGAATACGCTGCAGAGTTCGGCAGGCTGAGCCAATTTGTGGAGTATTTGGTGAGAGAGCCGGAGGTTCAAGCTATTCATTTTTGTGAGGGTCTAAACTGGGAAGTGAAGATCCCCATTACGTCTTTTTATGAGACCTACTCGGAGATACTTGCGGAGGCACGCAAGATACTTGCGGAGGCACGCAAGGTTGAGAAGGGGTTGGGTTTAAAGCCCAAGAGAGATCGTAATTCTTTTTTAGGGGTAAACAGCCGCACAGTGACTGCCAAGCATCCTTATTTTTTGTCCAGGCCTTTTCAGAAGCCGTAGTAGCACCAGACTCCAGCTAGGGTACCAGTTCACCTGGCACCACAGCAGCAGAGATAGTTACATCAAGCTTCCTGCCACAACTGCAAGAAGCCCAACCATATCTGGGAAGTTTGTAGGAGGAGGCTGGGAGTTTGTTTGTATTACAGTACCGAAGGGCATCAGCTGAGAGAGTGTCCTTCCAATCCTCGTCGTGCAGTTCAGGGAGCAGCTCCAACTCCGAGGGCACAAGCGAGACCACCTACAGTACAGTTGAGGGGACCGCTGCTTCCGACCAGCAGCAGCGTTATGTCCAGCACCAACATCAGGGAGGTGCACATCAGGGATGAGCATTTGCTATGACAGTCGAGGAAGTCGAGCCCACCGAAGATCTTATTGCAGGTTCTGTTCTTCTTGATTCCATTCCAGCTTTAGCTTTGTTTGATAGTGGTGCTTCTCATAGTTTTGTATCTGTTTCTTTTGCTCTGAAGCATGGTTTGGTAGCTGAGTCTTTGCTTAAGACTTGCAAGATCATGATCGGGGGAGGCATTATCCTAGTTAATGATTTCCAAGGATCGAAGAGTTACTTTGGGAGGCCGGGAGCTGAGTGCGTGTCTATTTGTAATGCCACTTCCGAGCTACGATATTGTACTCAGGATGGATTGGTTGAGTAGGCACCGTGCTAGTATAGATTATAGAGGAGGTAGAGTTTTGTTTAGCCCACCAGGAGAGCCAGAGTTTGAGTTTACTAGAGGAGCTGCAGAGCAGGAAGAAGGCATTATCTGTGGAGCTATGGTAGAAGACAAGGAGTTACCGCATCTGTTGATAGCAGAGTTCTTGGATGTGTTTCCTGAGGAATTGCCAGGATTACTACCAGATCAAGATGTTGAATTCTCTGTAGACTTGGTGTCAGGTGCAGAACCAATTTTATAGCATGTTTATAGAGTAAACAATATCGAGCTGGTCGAGTTGAAGAAGCAGGTGGATAAGTTACAGGATAAGGGGTTTATCAGATCGAGTTCTTCACCGTGGGGAGCCCCGGTATTGTTTGTACCGAAGAAGGATGGATCAGTACGCATGTGTATTGATTACAGAGCATTGAATAATCTTACTATCAAGAATAAATATCCTTTGTCACAGATTGATGATCTGTTCGATCAGTTGAGTGGTGCCAAGGTGTTTTCCAAGATAGATTTGAGATCAGGCTACCACTAGGTGAAAGTGAAGCCGGAGGACATACCGAAGACTGCTTTTTGGACTCGATATAGTCAGTATGAGTTCGTGGTGATGCCGTTTGGGTTGATTAATATTCTGGTGGTATTTATGAATTTGATGAATAAGGTATTCCATCAGTACCTAGACAAGTTTGTGGTAGTGTTCATTGATGACATACTCATATACTCGAAGACACCGGAGGAGCACGAGGAGCATTTGCGGATTGTGTTGGATGTGCTGAGGAAGGAGAATCTGTATGAAAAGCTGTCTAAGTGTGAGTTCTTCCTGGACAAGTTGGAGTTCTTGGGATATGTTGTGACTGTTGATAGAATTTCAGTGGATCCGAAGAAGATCACAGCAGTGGAGTCTTGGAAGACCCCGAGTTCAGTAGCAGAGATCAGAAGTTTCTTGGGTTTGGCAGGCTACTACAGGAAGTTTGTGCAAGATTTTTCGAGGATTACCGAGCCGATGACTAGACTCACTAGGAAGGATATAGAGTTTGTTTGGACGGAGGACTGCCAGGTTGCTTTTGAGAAATTAAAGAAGAGGTTGACATCTGCTCCTATTTTGACGTTGCCATCAAGGTCTGGAGGTTTCACTATTTATAGTGATGCATCAGAGAAAGGTTTGGGTTGTGTTCTTCAGCAGAATAGAAAAGTGATTGCTTATGCATCCAGGCAATTGTGTCCTCATGAGAAGAACTATCCTACCCATGATTTGGAGTTGGCAGTAGTCATCTTTGCGCTGAAGTTGTGGAAATACTATTTGTATGGAGAGCGTGTGAAGATCTTCACAGACCAGAAGAGCTTGAAGTATATTTTTATGCAGAAGGAGTTGAACATGAGGCAGCGTCGGTGGTTGGAACTGATGAAGGATTTTGACATATTTTTGCTGTATCATCCTGGGAAAGCTAATGTAGTTGTCGATGCCTTGAGCAGGTATCCGGTAGCTATGTTGTTGACACAGGATCAATATTTATTGGAAGACTTAAAGAGCTTGGACATTAAGGTGATAGTTCATAGTTTTTCTATGCAGATATGGGGGTTGCAGATACACTCAGAGTTGATGGACAGGATCAAGACAGCCCAGTATGATGATGTATCTCTGACGAGCATCAGAGTTCAGGTGAGAGCAGGATTAGAGGATGATTTTACCATTGCTGAGGATGGTTCTTTGCGGCATGGTGTTAGATTGTGTGTGCCTAGTGGGGAGCTGCATGAGGAGGTATTACAGGAAGTACATTGCTCTCAGTATTCCATACATCCAGGTGCCAACAAGATGTATCAGGATATACGAGAGTATGTGTGGTGGTATGGCATAAAGAGAAAAGTGGCACTGTTTGTATCTAGATGCTTAGTGTGCCAGCAGGTGAAAGTCGAGAGGCAGAGGCCAGGTGGTTTACTTCAGTCATTACCCATTCCAGAGTGGAAGTAGGAGCACATTACTATAGATTTTGTGTCCGAAATTTCACGATCTCCAGGAGGAAAAGACGTAATTTGGGTCATCGTTGACAGGTTGACCAAGTCGGCCCACTTTTTGCCTTTCAAGATAGGTTTGTCTATGGAGAAGCTGGCAGAGATATATTTGAGGCAGATCGTCAGGATACATGGAGTTCCCGTTAGCATAGTCTTGGATCAGAATAGTCGTTTTACTTCTCATTTTTGGAGGAGTTTACAGGCGAGTTTGGGCACCCAGCTCAAGTTCAGTACTTCATATCATCCCCAGACAGATCGACAGTCAGAGAGGACTATTCAGACTCTCGAGGATATATTATGTACTTGTGTACTAAATTTTAGGGGATCTTGGGAGGACTATCTCCATTTGGTAGAGTTTGCTTACAACAACAGCTACCAGGCTAGTATATAGATGTCACCATTTAAGGTTCTGTACGGTTGGAGATGTCGTACTCCCTTGTCATAGGATCATGTTGGAGAGAGAGCTTTGCTAGGGCCATAGATGGTTGTAGATATAGCGAAGAAGTTTAAGCTGATCAGAGATAGACCTCGAGTGGCGCAGGACAGACAACGACATTGGGCCAATAGCCACCGGAGACCTTTGGAGTTTGAGGTATAGTTTTAGATTTTTGTTTTGTGCATGTTATTGGTTGTTTATTATAGATTAAGTTCTTAAGGTTGTATTTTATTCTAGGTCGGAGGTTTGGTGTTTCTAAGAATTTCTTCGACACGAGGCACGATTCGCTTCGGTGGAGGCAAAAAGCTTAGTCCACGATTCATCGGACCTTTCACTATTCTAGAGAGGGTCGGTGTAGTTGTTTATAGACTAGACTTGCCATCTGCATTGGAGGGAGTGCACAACATATTTTATGTATCACAGTTGAGACGGTACATGTCAGATCCTAGTCACGTATTGGATCGCTCAGAGATAAATGTGGGCCCTACTCTTAGCTATCTAGAGCAGCCAGTTGAGATTCTAGATCAAAAAGAGAAAGTGCTGACGAACCAGACTATTCTCTTGGTACGCATCGCATGGAGTCATCACTCACCAGGGGAGTCTACCTGGGAGAGAGAAGATGAAATACGAAAGAGTTACCTATATTAGTGTAAAACCCCCTAATTTTAAAACCATATTAATTATTTTAATTAATTATTTAATTTATTTATAGTATCTCTTAGCCAATTAGAAAATATAGTTTATTGAATTTAATTACTGGGTAAATATGTATCTAGAAATTTATGGAACAAAACTATTATTTTAGTTTAATATATTTTTAAAAATCCTTGTAGAAGAGTGGTAGGTTTTAGAATTTATTTTGTGAACATATGTGTATTTTCTAGATTTTTTTCTTATATACATATATATATAAATATATATGGTATTAACTGGAAGAGAAAGAAAAAAAGAAATCATTTAAAAAGAAATCTTAAACTAAAATCCCTAAGTAATTAAGCCTAAGTCCTAAGTCAACTACCTAGTTAAACCCATAACTTAATCTCTAGTTCCCAACCCCCCAGCAACTGAGCCCAGCCCGCTACACCCCCACACTCGCGGCCGGAAACGCGACCCCGCCCTCTCTCTCCGTACCTATATATATAAACTTATCCCAAAACCCTAACCCTAAACCCTTACTCATCTCTCCACGACACCGACCCAGACCACCGTCGACCTCCAGCCAGCGCCGCACAGTCGCCGGAGCAACCGCGCAACCCGCAACACGTCCGCGTCAACCGCAACGCCGTGACCAAAAATCACTGTAACGTACCCTACTTCACGCCCTGATTTCCGCTTCATCTCGCAATCGAATTCTGATCCGTCTCCATCGGTATTTTCATGACCTATCCCTCTTCCAACTCTGTTAATTAGTTTCCTCCGACCAGCGCGTAACCCTAGGTAAAAATCGAGGCCAAGTTAGGGAAAAACCATAACTTTTATGCTGCAGAAAACTATTACGACCACCCCCTGTTTAAGGACTCGTATCTCCCACCACAGAGATCCAAACTTAGATTTTCTTTTTGCTATGTGAAGACCATATATCCGAGATAATTTTCTGTTAATTAGATTAATTTATTTGGTGTTATATGCAGAATTAAATTGGGTTAAAAATCATAAAAAACTATTTTTGAAAGCTTCAAAATTTATGATACGGAGTGCGTCCCTCCAAACGGGACCACCCTGTCGCGTACCAATTATACCAAAAGACGCGTATGGTATATCCAGACGTATGGATTTTTTCGAAAACCAATTTGGTCGCGTGTGCGCGTCGGAATCAACCCGTATCCACGAAATGACCCCGTATCGTGACTTTTGCAAAATACTGCACCATTTAGTCTATGCTCGTCAGAATACGACGAAACTTGCGCCATTGGACTCGTGGTATCGCACTGGTCCTGTGAGCCAAGTTTCACGCAATTCTGAGACAGTTGACCAAACTGTCTATTGGATCTACCGTTGAGTTCGTATTGACGTTTAGAATTTGTTTAACCTATAATTTATCCTATTTAGAGACCTTTATCCCTGGCACACTTTTTGGTGCAAAGTGGCCCACATGTGGTCCCCGCTTTGACCCGAAATTATCGTTTTGCCCCTGTATCCAAATTGGATAAAAGTGTAGTATTTTCTAGCTATTTTGCTTATTTTGGGAACGTTGGTGATATTTATTTCAGCATTCGGAGGCGTTCATTTGGAGGCCGTAGTTCTGATCCAGTGTGCTTGACGCCTGAACGTTTATACTTGCAGCTTTCTTGCCAGACAAGATACCTTGTCAAATTGCTTACAGTCTTTGCATGCTTATTATATTTTTATATCGTGTCCTATGTATGCGACCTCGTCGCTATGCGACTTAAGTGTCCATTCGACCAAAGCCTGACAAGAGCTTACATGCGATCCACAGTCAAGTAAGAGAGAAGAGCTTCCTCCTACATCAGATCATCCACAGAGTAAAGAGAGTTGCTACACTCCTAACCCTCCATCGTCACCCCCCCCCCAGAAATAAATTTGTACTTAGATTGTCTCATTGGACCTCTCTTTATTTCTTTTCATTTGTTAATTAAATAAAGTTCTCTTAAACTTCTACTTTAATGGTAAAAACGAGCGGCCATGGAAGAGGACGTTGGAGACACTCTCTTCCACCCCATGCTGAGTGGCCCGAGAGGCGTTCTCAGTCTGCAGAGGCTGGAACGCAGATTATCCAATGACCCATGCTTAATTTTTTAATGGACTTCTAACTTGTAATATAAATTCTAATACCTCATATTATTCTAAGATATGATATAAATTAAAATACTTACAGCAGTCTTGCTGTCCTTCTCATCCACGTAGCTTTTGTCCTTCCTCCTCTTGTGCGTATACTCAAAAATATCGATGAAACTGATACTAGAGGGATCTCCCCCCTCCTTCGCCAGCTTCTCCGCATGTGTACAAAATATTAAGAAAACATATTAGCTTGATAATTAATGTTACTTAACTATATAATAAAAATATTTAAGTACTTCGTGTTATCTCACCAGGTTTTGATGGTGGCATGGGACGTTTGTCGAAGCAAGTAATGCACTAATGTGACTTATTATCTTTTTTGAGCCATCCTCTTCATGAGTCTCGAAGCATCTCAGAGTGATGAGTGATGTGTCAAAACTTCTGACAGACATCAAAATCTGTGTCAGGGGGTCCTTATACGGCCTCCCTGCTCTGTGGTCGTTCATGCCGCATATAGTATACTATGTGGCTTCTTGATCTTTGATTTGACCCAGCTGTATGTAGATTCTCTGTGGCTTTTTGGCTTTAGCCGCATGTGACGTCTTTGCAGCTTTGGTAGTTCAGGCCGCATATGGCTCTTTTGCGACTTGGTTTATCAGGCCGCATATGGCTTTTCTGTGGCTTGGTTATTCTGTTGAGGGGGCATGACCTTTATGCGGCCTGCATAATTTTTTATGCTTCTACAAGATCTCCTTCAAAGTTTCCAAAATGATAAGTTTGGAATACTTTGAAAGAAGCATGGGCGAGCACTATTGGCTGCATATGAAGGGCATGCAACATAGTCTCGTTATTGCATAATTGTCTCTGATAGGCCGTCTGATCATTTAAATAAGAATATTTGCTCTATCTTTGATCGAATCTTTTGGGATTTTGTGCCATCTCCTGACATGGGGTTTGAGGCATCAATTTTTGAGGAGATTAAAGAGGATCAAGCGGATCGTGGTGTCAGGTTTATCTCATTAACCGCTCAGTTCATTGCCTCGATCCCTTCACGCCGTTTTGGAGCCTATTAATAGGCAGTTAGGGGAAGAAAGAGAGAACTTTTATCTCTTTGCTTTCTTTCTCCTTTTTCTACGAAGGATGCCGCAAGATGCTACCCTTCTCGCCAAGGATTTTGTCAAGGGTGGTCTTGATCCTTGTCCCCCTGATTCTGATGCTTTACTCAGAGGTAGGGTAGCACCGCGTTCTTCTTGTCGGGGTTCCATGGACACAGAGACACCCATGCACAGTCTTGTTGTATGGACGATAAATCGTCTAGAATATGCGCAGACTTCTTATACAGCCTTGCCGCAAGGATGAGAGATCATCACGAACATGCGCAAGCTTTCTTCATTAGTCTGTCGCATGGATGGGCAACTATCATGAGGCAACTAAGATCCTGTCGCATAGATAAAGGCTCGACCTGGACATGCGACACCCATGACTCTGTCGTATGGATGGAAGTTTGATCCGGATATGCGACCACCATGGCTCTGCCGATGGAAGATACCACATACGCTGACTAGGCTCTGCCGCATAGACGTCAACTTTGTATTTGTATACTGAAGTTATATGTTTTCCTTATATAGGCTTTGTTTCCCCTCGTGCGGCTCATGATGGAGCATAGAAGGATATCACAACACCCGTTATTCGGGCGTAAAGACCAACTTTATGTGGCAGTTCGCCAAGAACTGATCCAGGAGACGAGGACAGTTTGGCAAGAACTAATCCAGGAGACTAGGATAAACATCCTGCGTCGTACGCTGAGCTGTCCTTGTTTATGCAGCGTGCCAGCTGCTTTTCTTTCTTTTATGTGGTTCGCTATCGGCCGGAAGAATGCGGGGTTGATGACAGGATTTGGATTAATTTCCATTCATGTCGTCGGTCTTCCCGTATGATTATAGAGCGCCTGACATAAGTCGAGACCGACGACATGAATGAAAATTAATCCAAATCTGTCGGTATAGATTTTTTTATATATACTGAGGTTTGCACTGTGGAGGGATGATCCAAAAAGTATTGAGTTCGGCTGCGGGCACGACTTGTGTCAGTAGCGACAATAGCACGGAGGGGCGCTTCTAATAAAAAATATTTATATCAGCGAGACTTCATAGAAACCCTTTAAAACAGGTTTTTATCATATGTACTCATGACCTTTAATACTAATGAAAAATTTTTGAATGTAATAAATTTTCATTATATGTACTCATGATCTTGAATATTAATCATTAAAGTCTCTTATTTTTAGAATTTTATATGTTGTGGACTTTTGGGTATTGTACTAGAGATAATATGAACGTAGTACAATACCGTAGCTTTTTAAGGATATCCCGCTAGGGGATCTTTGGTGGACTTCTTAATTTTTGTGCACTAGGGTGCAAGTAATAAGTTCGAAACAAGCCTTGCCAGAGGTGATATGGACGTGGCAAGTTTGGTGGACTTAACACCGTTGGTGCACTTAAATTTAAAAGCAGGTGATCAGTTGAGATGACGACTGGTGATAGTCGTAGGGAGAGATTTGCTCAGAGGTCACTTGGATATGGCACACTCTCGGGGGAGGATGTGAGGACGATGGCTCAGAGATGACGTAGACGTGAGCTGATTAATAGCCATACCGAGAGGTTAGGTACGATCTTGGAATTTTTGTGGAAGAAGAAGGAAGCGCGCCAGAGGTAGTATGCATGTGGTTGTTTGCTTCTATTAAGAAAATTCCACCAGGGGACTCTTGGTGGACTTATTATTTGTTGCGCACGTTGAGTGTAAATAATAAATTTGAAAATAATCCCTATCAGAGGTAATATAGACGTGACAGATTTTGTGGACCTATTACTTTTTGTACATGTTAGTGTAAGTAATATGTTTGAGATAAGCCCTACCAGAGGTGATATAGACGTGACAGTTTTTGTGGGCCCGTGACTTTTTGCGCACGTTAGTGCAAGTAATAGATTTTAGAATAAACCCATCCAGAGGTAATATGGACGTGGAAGTTTTTGTGGACTTAACACCGCTGGTGTACCTTGGTAAGTATGGATGATAAGTGGGGATGGAAACCGATATCAGAGGTAATATGGACGTGATGATCGATAGCCAAAATCGGGGCGGTTTGCTCTGAGTAATATGGACATAGCAAACTCAGCCGGGAAAAAATATTAGGACGATAGTTCAGAGGTAATATGGACGTGAACCGATATTCGAGAGACTCGTTGAGTGATTTATTGAGTGTGGTCTATCCGAAAATAAAGATAGACCTGGGGACTGCTCTGTTGGAAAGATTGGTGGGACGATAGCTCAGAGACAATATGAACATAGCTAGCGTATTACGAGATTGGTTTTTGAGTGGTCACTGCGGGAGTGTGCGAGTGGACCTAAGGACTGTTCTACTGGGGAGACTTTGAGGATCCATCATTTGTTGCGTATCTAGGACTTCTGGATACAGATGATGGCTTTTACAGGAATTTGTAAAGAAGGGAAAATGTTACACACAGGCACTTGTTGGGGATGAAGAACAAGAGTGTAGAGATGTACTTCTGGGTTGCCCCGGCTGGTGATGAGGGAAGTACAAGTCAAATTTAGACGTAATATTTTTTTAGGAACTTGCCGTTGATAGGTATCATGAGCAAGTTGCTATTGGGTTTAGCCGTTAGGCGCCATTGGAGAATACTGATTTTATGATGAACGGACCTTCCATTTGGTTGGAATTTGTCGGCCATTTTATGGGTCATGACCATCAGTCTCCTCACGGTCAGGACAAGGTATCCTACTTGAAAAATTCTCACCTTGACCCGTCTGTTGAAGGCTCCCGAGAGACACGCTTGGTATAGCTCAATGCACTGTTGAGCTAAGAGATATTTCTCATCGAGTGCTTCTAACTCTTGTAGCTGTCTACGGTGATTGTCGTCGACGGTTAATTGGTTGGAAAGGGCTACTCGGAGTGAAGGGATTTGGATCTCGAGCGGAAGGACTGTTTCGCTTTCGTACACCAGAGAGAAATACGTGTTGCCAGTAGCTATCTTGACTATTATGCAGTAGGCCCAGAGACATTCACCCAACTTCTTATTCCAGTCGTAATTATTGGAAGACACAAACTTTTTGAGTAGCTTTATGATGGTCTTGTTGAAGGCTTCTGCCAAACCATTTGCTACCGGGTTATAGGCGGTTGGCACTATATTCTGAATCCAATTTTTGTCGCAAAATCGGTAGAATGCGTGACTTATGAACTGTGGACCGTTGTTATGGACGATCCTTCTTGGCAAGCCTAAGAGGTATATGATGTGATGCTTGACGAAGCTAATCACGTTCGATATTTTTACTTCAGCGAGTGGAACAACTTTTGCCCTTTTGGAGAAGTAATCGATTATAGTCAGGATCAACCGATGCCCTTTAGAATAAGGTGGACTGATTATTCTGATAGTTTCCATCCCCCATGCTTCAAACGGACAAGATACGACCATTAGGTGCAGGTATTCTGAGGGCTAGTATGCATCCAAAGGTGCACGTATGGTTCCTAAGGGGTATCGTCGGAGAACAATATCCTCAAAACTGGGAGGTTGCTGCATATAGACGGTGATAAGACCACCTTCGATAGCACTTCCACGCAATAACTCTACCAAAGGCGGATAAAGTCTGCGTGGATTTGGCACATCTGGCATTTTCTAGCATACTCAATGGCCTCTGCTACCATGTCGGCTAATAATAACCTATTCTCCGAAGACGGTCCTGTAGCATAGGTCCGGACTAATGGGTACCAAAAATGTCATCGTAAGCCTCGCGAACAGCCTGGTTTGCTTCTGCATTCGATAGACATCATAGAAGAAGGCCATCATAAGAACGACGATATAATATTTTGGTGGCCGTGTCACAATAGAATTGAAGAAAACGTCTTCGGATCAAAATGGCTTTCTTTGGGTTCTCGGGGACCATTCCATAGATCGCGTAGTCGATGAATGGAAGCCTCTAGTCCTGGACGTCAGTGTGTACTCTTGTCGCATATCTCAGATACAGGCATAGGTTATTCCATCGACAGACTAGCTCTCGACTGATCATTATGATTAGCTGATGGATATTGTCTAGAACTGCCAAGGAGGCAGCAAGGATGGCCAGGACATCCGCCTTGATATTCTACAGCCGAGGAACGTGCTCAATGAAGAATCCCTCAAAGGTTGAGTTGATGCCAAGCGCATCTTGGTGGTAAGGAATCAGGTCTTTGTGTCAAACTTCGTACTCACCCCAGACCTGACTGACTATTAATTTGGAGTCACTGTAGGCCTCTAGATACTCCACTCCTACTTGTTTGGCGAGTTGGAGCCCAATGACCAAGGCGTTATACTTTTCCACATTGTTGGAGCATGGGTTTGTGAAAGAGTAGGGCCCAGTTGATAACCAGACCGTATGGGAAGATTAGCACTATCCCGACCCCTGCAATGATATCACCCTTGGGACCTGTTCTTGAAGCACAGTCGAAGAACATTCGCCAAACAGCCTCGTATGAAGTAAATTCGAGTCTGCCACTTCGATTGGAATCTTGTCGTTGAGTTTCGAGGTTTATGGTGTTGGATGTGCTGCGAGGAAGTCGGCTAGTGCTTGACCCTTGACGGCTTTTTGTGGAACAAATACCATATCATATGAAGACAATAGTATCGTCCAGGTATTTAGGGAATAACTGAGCGCCCCCGGTTTGTTCATGAGAACTCTGAGAGGATTGACTCATGAGATCACATGAATGGTATATCCATCCACGTAATACCGAGTCTTCTGGACAGCAAATACTAGAGCAAAGGATTCCTTTTCGATGGGGGTGTACCTATGCTCTGCACCAACCATCATCAAGCTGAGATAATAGATGGCCTGCTCGTGGCATGCATCACTATTCTGGGCTAATAGAGCACCGTGGTATTGATCCATTATGCGGACATAAAGAAAAAAGGCTTTCCCGAGAACGGGGCTACCAGCACTGGAGGGTTTGATAGGTATCTCTTGAAATCGTCGAAAGCACGTTGGCATTCTTTATTCTAGACAAATGAGACACTTTTCTTCATGAGCTGGGTGAATGGTCGACAATGCCCATAGAGGTTTGATATGAACCTCCTGATGTATATCAGCCTCCCTTGAAGGCCGCGGAGCTCCCAGAGGTTCCTCGGAGGGTTCATTTCAAGGATTGCTTTAGTTTTATCGTGTTCTATGTGAATTCCTTGAGAAGTGATGATAAAGCCCAGGAATTTGTTGTTGGAGACTCCCAATAAGGATTTGGTAGGGTTCATCTTATGCTGGTGTATATGCATGAGGCCGAACACATACTTCAAGTCCCTGAGGTGATCACCTTTGGAGTGACTTTTGACAGCGATGTCATCAACGTAACACTCGACCATCTTGCGTAGATGCTTATGGAAGATGGTGCTCATAGCTCGTTGGTATATAGCACCTGCATTCTTTAAACTAAAGGGCATTACTGTGTAGCATTACACTCCTATCGATATTCAGAATAATGTATGCTTCTGATCTTCAGGGGACATCTTAATCTGATTGTAGCCTAAAAATCCGTCCATAAAGCACATGCACTCGAAGCTATAAGTGTTATTGATCAATATGTCTGTGATCGAAAGAGGGAATTCGTCTTTGGGACAGACCGCGTTTAGATCACGGAAGTCAATGCAGATCTAGAACTTTTCATTCTTTTTGACGATGGGCACGATGTTGGCTATCCAGTCTGGGTGTTGTTCTTCAAGGACGAAGCCACTAGCTATCAGTTTGTTGACTTCAGCTTCGATAGCGTTCATAATGTCTGGCCAGAACCATCGTTGCTGCTGCTTGACAGGCTTAGCATTATGCAAGATGTTGATCTTGTGGACCGTGATTTGGGAGTCCAATCCTGGCATGTCTTCGTAGCTCCGACAAAGACATTAATGTATTCCCTGACGAGCTACAACAGGGATTTCCGATCCTCATCAGTCAGACTTTTGCTGATGAAGATCGGTTTGGGGGAGGATTTGTCATCCAGATTGAGTTGAACAACTTCATCCTCAATAGTAGGTTCTCGTTGTTCGAACCGCATCTCCCATTGTGCGTCTAGGCATTGGGCCTACAGTTCTACTTTAAAGAGTTTTGATAGATTCTCCTCATCCTCCTCAAGGTCAGCTGACACCATGTTTGGCAGATAACGTTTGCTTGAGTATCTCCCCGATACTGATGTCGAAGTCCCAAGCAAAAGATTGCAAAGAGTGAGAGTGCACCTCATTTCCTTTATCTGAACCCTCGGGGGTTATGGGAGGCGTTATATACCCCAATCCATGCTTGGTCTTATGGTAGTAGTCCTCGAATTTGCCTGCAGGAGCAGCTAGATGTAGAGCAAGCCTTCGACCTTTGCCGTAGTTTAATCCCTTAGTGACCTTTAGATCGTACCCCATCTTCTGGATAAGGTGCTTGGCTTGAGAGCTATACCAGTGGAGTAACATTTTGCTGGTCATTTTTAGCAACATATCATGTTGCAAAAATATGATATTGGGCACCGCCTTCGTCACATTGTTGTAGTGGGGGCATATGGCAGGATCCTCTGCTAGACGGCTTGACTTACACCAGGTAGGCATCGACATTTTGTAATGCCTCACTTAGAGCGTTTCGGGTGTCTCTGGAGAGTCAGAGAAGCTCAAATAGTGATAACTTTGCTGGAGTATTGGCGAGTTGAGCCAAGACGTCAAAGTTGTAAGCTTTTTTAGTTCCTAAGCTATTTCTTTACGCAACAACTTGTCGAAGCGCCTCTCTTTTTGTTTGGACTTGTTCGCTAGTGGGGGTTGAGATAGACCCGGATCATACATGATAAGTACAGTAGTTGGAGGTGCAATGACGTCGAAAGATTAATAATCTCACTAGTAGGCAAGTCCCGACCTAGTTGCCCCTTCCCAGGCCTCCTCAGTGGAAGAAACTATGTGGCAGGACTTGGTTTTTCATATTTTAGGCTTGACGGCAGAAGGCGCTGCTTGCTGCATCAAGTCTGGGACAAGATTCAGATGGACCTACATGATATCGCCCCAAGGTGTAGTAAGAGGTATCGGACCGGCTGCTTGGTTGTGAGCTTGTAAAAGATTGACAAGCTCCATTGTTGCCCTCGGGATCGGTATGACTCCGTCCTGGGCTTCTATCGTAGAAAAGTTACCAAACTGGAGGGACACCATATTAGCAGCAAGAGTCTTGTCGTCGAAGTCCAAGGTAAGGGCCTTGGTGTCAAGCAAGCACTGGATGTACCACTTGAGGGTGTAGCAGTCCTTCGTCGTATGGTGGACGTAGCGATGGTAGTGGCAGTATTTTGGATTGTTCATCCTGGCTGCCTCTACAGGATGTTTGACGTTGGGGAGCCAAAGCTTGTCACCCTTCATCAACACATCAAAGATGGGCATGACGTTGCTATCTTCGAAGGAGTAAGTCTCCTGGGGCTTTGGAACCTCAGCCGGCTTTTGCTCGGGCTTCTTGGTTAAGTTGGCCCCCAGGGCCTGCTTTCCTTTTCCCTCGCGGCTGTTGTTTCTGCTATTGCTATTGTTGTGACATTCCCTCCTGTCATCTACGACAGGGATCTATATTTCCAAGAGCCGGGCATTCTTAACCTTCTTTTCAGCGCCGACTACGTTGATGATGAACGATGTCCAGTCTTTGAATTGACTGCCGTCCATCCAGAGGCTGACTGTCGAAAGTCGGTTCCTGTGGCACATGTCCATGGGTGTGGACTCAGGATTTCCTGGAGGCAACCTCAGTGCTGCTTGGCAAAAATGCTCGATATAATTTTGGGCGATCTCCTTTCCCCTTGGGTGACATCCATCAGGAAAGATATCATCATGTCGCTTCCTTCGTCATATAATCTTTTGAGGAAAAGACTCTTAAAGTTATCAAATGATGAGATGTTCTTGTAGGCTATAAAACCAGTCGAATGCAACCCCAGACAATGTCCCCATAAAGAGCTTGGTGAGGAGTGCATTACTATGAGGTAGGTGCCCCGTTGTAGTCTCGAAATAGCTCATGTATTGACGGGAAGAAGTCTTCTCATCGAATGGGTTCAGGTTGAAGGGCTTATACTTTGGCGGGTACGGGATATCCCTCCACTCGTAAAGGTATGGTTGTCGTATCCCTAGCTCGCACAGTGAATCATGGTTGCCCATAGAATCTAGGCGAGCCTGGAGTTTTCAGATTTTTTTTATTGCGTCTTTGGCTTCTTCTCCCGCAGAAGGGGCAGACGAACCGGGCAGAGGGTGATTTTTTCTATGGGCGGAGCGGTTGGGTCAGAATCCGCATTGGTCCCCGGGTCCAGGCCTGCTTGTCCTGAGGCCCTTGGTGGCTGGGAGGCTACACTTGCCTTGATGTCTAGCACAGCTTGGGTCAATGTTTGCTTTGATTCGCTCATGGTCTGCATCATAGCCTCGAGGGCCCCGAGGCACTGTCGATCACTAGGGCCTTCATTGTCGTCCTTTGCCATATATGTCGTTCTTATATGAGGCGAGTAAGAAGGGATGGTTGTCATAGCACTTTTTGGGGAAGGTTGGCAGTGTCGTGCCCTGTTCGAACTCAGAGGGAGTACTACCCCCAGCATAGGAGGCGGCATCATCTCTCCAAGGGTGGCTATCCCCAGGGGCTTCAGCATCCATTCCTTGGAAATTCTCATCTCCTTGGAATGCTGGGTTATCGTATAGGTCCGGGGGATTACTACTCCCAGGGGTTCTGAGGAGGAGCTACCCCTAGTAGCTGATAGCTTCTTCTTCAAACGGGTGCCCTAAAAAACTCCTTTTGCAGGTCCAGCTGTTGGTCCTCCTGGTAATCGCCTTCTCAATACGCTAGTTGAGATTGACGAACTGGAGGTGTTGGACTTCTTTCCTCCCAAGGTGGAAGGGCCTTTCTGAGCAAAGTAATACGAGGCAAATTGTATCTCATCCTCCTCGCGTGTTTGCACCTGATCTTTGGATTATTGCAGGATAGGTGCCATTGGGTGCAGTCGTTGGAATATCGACTGCCTGCTTGTAGGTACTGCCACTATATTGCAGCAGTAGTTGATAATGATTTTGGCACAGAGATATCCTGGGGAGGATGCTTCACCTGCCGTAGCAGCCTCTCTCGCCTTACGTTTGTGGTTAATCATATTGCGCAAGTCAGGAGAGGGTTGGCTCACCTTTGCACATTTTTCGTGAGCACGGGTAGATCGAGCGCACGGGTACATGGGTATTATTTTTGCTCCCTGATCTAGAGTTCGTACAAGAACTCTCCTCATATCGTCATTGGAAGACTTTAGAGACGGACCCTGTCTATTTTCCCCTGAGGACTAGACGTACGGGTCGATCTTGTACATCTTTCCACCAGGGGCCTGCATAACAGTTAGCCGTGCCCTCCGACGGCCAGCCGAGTGGATACTTGCTTGAGCATGACGAGCTTGCACTGCCCCAGACTTCTTCGACTTAGCACTCGTTGGTGAATAGTACAAAGAGTCCAAGTTTGGATTTTCACCACTCTCAACATGGCGCATAGGATCAGTGCTGCATGATATTCGGTCAAAGTTAGAGGTTCGGCTGTTGTTCTGGCCGCATGTGGAATTCTGCCTGTGGCAGTGAACCGATGTCTCATATTCGGTCTTATTTTGCCTCCTCCTAGGCCGCATGGAACTCACATTAAGACTCAAACGTCTGGCATTGTAGTATTTTTCTCTGCCAAAGTTTGGGTGTTGAGCGTCTTCTGCAGCAGACGGAGAAGCCGCATGGACAGTCTGGGTGGATGCTTGATGAGCGTCCTCGACAACAAGGAGAGAGGCAGGGAGCGCATGCTCCATAGTTGGGTGAGGAGCAGCGGCCTTTTTTACCCACGTTCTGTGGGTCTTATTAGACTTTGCTTGTCTTGGAGACGGGCTCGCACTGTCCCCGGAGAGCATGTTCTCGAATGCTTAGTGGTCGAAGCGTACCACCAGCAACCTTTGGGTTGAGCCAAGCTTGGCTGCATCAGACTGCATTACCATCTTCTTATCAGAGGAGAAGTTTGTCCCCAGCACAGTCTCCATCTTGTTCGCTATTAAATTCGAAGTTTAAGAGAACTTGATTTAATTAACAAACAAAAAGAAAGTACAGAGAGGTCCTAGGAGACAATCTAATTAAAAATTTATTTTCTGGGAGGTGGCGATGGAGGGTTAGGAGTGTAGCAACTCTGTTTAATCCGTGGATGATCCGATGTAGGAGGAGGAAGCTCTTCTCTCTTGCTTGACCATGGGTTTGCAGATAGCCAACCCTTAGAATATTCAAGTTGCTCCTATTTATATCCATCGTGCTGATGGGATATGGATGTCCCATATGCCTCTGTTTGGTGGTCGCATAAGGCTCCTTCAACATAATACGGTTGTAACTATCGCTGCATGCCATGGGCCGATTGTCATATGGTCTTATTGAGATATTCTGTTGAAGAGATCTCGGGGTTGTTACCAACCCATTGTGTGCGTGACTTGGTCCATTAGTCAGCACCAACTGTGCGAAGTTCTCTGTAGTTGTAACAAAAATATCTTGTGAGCTGGAGGACACATAGAATTTTGGCCGCATGATTTCGAGGCCGCATGGGTCTTGTAGCCACATAAGTGCTCTCATTTGGGCCTTGGTAGAATGGACACTCTTGCTGCGTGATGGCGTAGCCACATAGGTCTTGTAGCCGCACACGTGCTTTCATTTGGGCCTTGGTCGGATGGACTCTGGCCGCATGGCGGCGTGGCCGCATGCAAGCTCTTATCGAACTTTCGTCAAATGGGCACTTAAGCCGCATGGCGACGAGATCGCATACGTAAGACACATGGCATGTCACGTTTGTCGAAGCAATTAATGCACTGATGTGACTTGTTATCTTTTTTTGAGTTATCATCTTCACGATTCTCGAAGCAACTCAGAGTGATGAGTGATGTGTCAGAGCTTCTGACAGACATCAAAATCTGTGTCAGGGGGTCCTTATGCGGCCTCCATGTTGTGTGGTCGTTTAGGCCACATATAGTATACTATGCTGCTTCTTGATCTTTGGTTTGACTCGGCCGTATGTAGCTTCTCTGTAGCTTTTTTGTTCTAGCTGCATGTGACGTCTCTGCAGCTTTGGTAGTTCAGGCCGCATTTGGGTCTTCTGCGGCTTGGTTGGTCAGGTCGCATATGAATTTTCTGCAGCTTGGTTGTTCTGTTGAGGGACATGACCTTTATGCGACCTGCATGATTTTTTATGCTTCTACAGCTCGGACGAACGACCTTTCTGTATAGGCCGCTGGCGGAAGAGGGAAAGGTTGATGCGTCTTGGGCACCAGCTCCTTGGCTTCGCAGATATCGGTATACTCGAGACCTCCACCACCGGTCTCTTCTACTGCGGCACAACTTGATAGGATAGAGCAAAATGTTACGGCGATGACCATATTGCAGGCCACAATGGTGGGTATGCAGGAGTCGATCAGTAGTATGCAGGCCTCCATGGAGCATGGTTCTTCCGGTGTTCGTGCTCCTCCCCTTGTTGTCCCTGGCGCCACGACATCTGGTCCTTCTAGTGCCTCTGCTCCTCCCGCTGCTACTTTTGGCCCTATTCTATCTGCTGATGCAGTGATGAGACTCCTAAGTATATTATCGCCGGAGGCGTTAGGTTAACTACCATCTGAATTAGTGAATGAAATTCTTTCGGACATCCTCGAACGTTTGCGTGACCAGAGAACTTCGCCAGATCGGTGATTTTTTTATATATTTGATATTTATTTTTGTTGTAGTAATTGCGGACTTGTGGATATTATTTATTTGTGTTGTCGTGGACTTGTGGATATTGTTCTTGTATTTTGATTATTTTATTTGGACTTGTGGTCGTAGACTTATGGATGTTGTTCATGTATGCGATTAATTGTATTATGTTAATTATATGTCTTTTCTGAATTATGTCTCATGTGTGTTTCCAGTGTGTGTTCGTGCCATTGAAGGTCCGATTGGACAAAAATTCTATAGCGGGTTGCGCTGGATGGTTGATATATTGATATTGTTTAACATATTTTATATAAACCAAATATGCTAGAATATCTGTATTTAAAAGCTTTTTTTTGCAGTTATGTGCATATTAGTGACGGACATCCGTCGACTTAACGACTACCTATGACGTACTTGCGACATGCTAGCGACGGATACAACCGTTGCCAAGTAAATTTTTATTCTTGGGCAATGGATTACCGACACACGTCGACTGACAGACGACTTTCTCCCGACAGTAAGTAATGTCGTTATTCCGTCGCCAACTTGAGTATCTGACTTTTTTAGCATCAGGAACATAAATAATATTGCTATAACGTCACTAACCCGACACCATTTCTGACGCAAATCTGTCGCTATCTAGACGTCATAATAAACTAAATTACTGCCGCATATACGTCGCTAAAGCGCCGCTTAATGAATCCGTCGCTGAAATATCATATAGACAACAACTAAATCGACGTCGCAATTACGCCATTTTGCAGTCAAAATTTGACTGATTGGCGACGAAATCTTTTAGCGACTTGGCATTTACCGACGGATATTTTTCATCTAAATACCATCGCCGAGTAGTCGCTAATAGTGAATAGTGATATTTTGGCGACGAAAAATGATGTCGCTATTCTTTTGTATTTTAGTAGTGCATACAATTATAATACGTGGCAACAGTCGAGGCATCTAAGGAGGCTTTGTGTTTAAGGGGACTTATTAACATGTTTTGGTTCAAGAAGGTGCAAGTTTCGATATTTTATGATAGTCAAAGCACGCTTTATCTTGCTAAGAATTCAGTATACCACAGTCGAAAGAAACACATCAACATGAAGTATCACAAGGTAAAGGAATAGAGCAATAATAAGATTAGTTTCTTGGAGATTAATATCAAGATGAACCCGACAGAGTGCTAACAAATGTGATCCTATATAGAATTTCAAGTCCTTTTGGACTTATATTCAGGTGTTCTAGTTGGAGGAAGGTTCTCGATCTCGGTAGGGGGGTCATGACAATTTTTTGACTTTGGGGCAAAGATTGTATATAAGAGAGACTTTCTCTGTTTTGGATAAAGACTTTGTCAGTGGCCGAACTCAGTTTTGGGCAAGACAATGATGATGATTATTTTTGCAGTTCTAGATAGTGTCTGCATCTATGGGAAGAAAATCAAAGTGATTGCTAAAGTTAAAGGAGCACGGAGTATCAAGACACTCTAATGAGGTGACTAGTTTAATAATTCGCCAAGTTGGAGATTTTTGGATATGACTCGTATTTATTAAAAAGTATGATGGATGCCTTCCAAGGAATCAAAAAAACTCGGGAGGAGAGTCGACACATCAAAACATGGATGTCAATAGCCAAAACAATGTTAGCGATGCACTAGTAGTTGTACTGATATTATAATGTTAGTGTACCGATATTTGCACTTTCTGTTCCATCTAGTTTTTCTTTGTTGCAGCCAGGAGAGGGGGGGGGGGGGGTTCCAAGATCCCCGATACAGTATAATGTTAGTGTATCCCTAGGATCAAGACTTATCAGATTAAGTGTGTGATTCAGATCTAAAGTGGCATAAATCGACCATGATGCTTGCTCCTCACTTTTAGGAAGGTTAGGGACCCTATATAAGTCTCTCCATCGATCATAGGTTTGGATTGAGAATGGTGGGGAGTCTTCAAGAAAAAGAAGGAGAAAATTCATCGGAGATCTCATAAGGTAAGAATTTCGTCTTACGATATTTTGTACGTTCCTTGTAACGTTTCTCTTATTCTTTCAATAAAGTTATTTCTTTTCTTGTCCCGTAGAGTAGAAATAGATCTATCTTGACCAATTTGAACTATATTAAATAGTGTGTGTTCATGGATGTTATTAGATCGGTTTACTCTGCCTTACTATTTTAATCGTTGTCATAACGTTATTATTATTTGTGTCGTTTCTGTGAGGGTTCACTACTCACATCACAGTCCATTTGCGTTTCAAGTATGGTTCGAGTTGAATGCGAGCCGGCCCTGTCTGAAATCGAAAGGTTGGAGCCCACATATTGTGAAACTATTACTCTATGTAGAGTATGTGAACCAATGCTTGATGAAGTGTATGTAATCTGAACCAAAATAGACACGATTCATGTTAGCATGTGTGAGCAATAGATTAATGCCCAATTGAGGCACATGACGTTACTATTTCACACGAGAGAGGGAGAGAGAGAGAGAGAGAGAGGGGGGGGAGGGGAGTGAAGACAACCAACATCCTATTTCAGAGACTTGAATGCTCATTAAGACCAACCAGGAATTATAACCCCCTCAAGGCATCTCTTTGCTTGGCCACCTTTTCATTAAATATTTCAACCTCCTATTTGTTTGGTAGTTGGCCTATTCAATGCATTTCCTCCCCACCCCTACCACCTTTTCTATTTATGAAACCAAATACCCTCTCCCTTCTCAAATCTCTCTCTCTCTCTTCTCTCTCTGTGTTATCTTCTTCTTCTTCTTCTTCTTCTTCCATTTCAACTTTTGTTCATTGTGGCTAAGCTTGTTTGGTTTGTTAAGGAAGTTGGTGTTGTTGGTTGGTCCATATGGAATCATTAGGATGTTTTATATTCTTATACGACTATAGAATTCTTACGATATAGTGCTAGTATATATATATATTTTTTGACTTCTTCTATTTGCAGGTGAAGTATGAAGGAAATCATTGGTTAATGACACGGGATATTGGTGCGGTTCAATTAGAGAATAGCGTTCACGTGCCTCGAGCTCTGTCCTTTAATTGAGCCGTGCCAATATCACGTCACCACCACCAAATGATATGATACTTGCTTTGTCGTCTTGATCAGGTAAATTTTCTCAAACCTCGGACGTGTATGTTTTGTTCCATACAGAAGTTCAGCCATTTACTTCTAATATGTTATTATTCCATAGGAAAAAATAGTATTTTATTTAAAGAAACATACGGACGGTCGCTGGTTTGCTTCTGCAACCCTATCTCTCTTGGATAGCTCATGGGCCCCAAAAATCTTTCAATGAAGAACCCAAACTTTCAGTTTGGTCCCATGTAGAAATATGTTATAGTTCTAGAAAACATATAGTACGCAAAAAGTTGCAAATCTATTGGAAGTTTGGGTTGACAAGAGAGAGACTACTCAGAAAGACCCAACGACCTAAAAGAGCCTGGAATGAATATTGAAATATATCTTTATACTATGTAATAATAGGAAAAGTTAGGTTTGACTGTGAAAGTTTTTTTTTTTCCAAAAATATTCATATATTTACTAATTAAAATAATTCATTAAAGTTAATAGAGACAACTAGATAATTACGGGAGCTGTCTTTTCCTAAATAGATTTATCTTACATTCATGTATATAAAAAAAATATAATATATAATAATAAATTTAAAATAATTAAGATAGATGTCTTTTTGGTCTTCCTAAATAGTTTTAATAAAAAACTAGAATAATTACATTAGCAATCTTTTAATCTTCCTAATAATAATCTATGAATACGTGCAACGCACATACATATATACTAGTAGAAGTAACTTGAAAACTGTTTCCATATTAACTTTTTTGTTTCCGTCATTTATGTTGATCTTTTTTATGATTTTAAACTAGGAGCAGCTTTCTACACATATTTTGCAACCAGGAAAAATAAAATAAATCGAACATACATATATCAGTTCAGTGTGGTTTGTTATCTCTACAAGTTTGTATACTTCTAAAGCTGTATTACTGGTGACTGGCACTATATAGAGAAGAAACCAGATTTGTAATATTGCCTTTGAGGTGTAAAATGTTGTTGAGTTTGTTGGTTTGAACTTGACAAGTTGTAGTATTTGTTTGGGAATAACAGCTATGTTGAGACCATAATGTCTATAACAAGATTTTGTCATTATTTGAATTAACTCATTATATTTCCACAGAAGATTCTTGGTGAATTTCCTTGTCTTATAAATGCCAAAAAGAACAGTACCTATGACTTTTTTGAAACAGTATATATGATGTATGTTTAATTTCTTTTTGTTGTTGCCGTTCTCTTTGACAAGGAAATGGAAAAAAATGCTTTACAATAAGGATCAACAGTTTTTGGAATATATTTGGTATGTAGAGGTCCTTCAAGTTTGATAGATTAATTTATGACGAATGTTGTGATTAACAAGAAACTAATAAACATAATAAGAGATTGTCTCTTTATACTGTGAGATGACAAAACTCCATCAGTAAACCTTGTAACCAAAACTTCGCTTTTATCTAAGGTTTCAAAGTCTGCAGCTACTTAGAGGATTTTACGTACCCATAAGAGAAAGTGGTACCATATATAAACGGATACATATTAGAAAAAAATTAGAATTATATTGGAGATCAGAATGCAATATACTAGTTATTATGCTTTTTAATATATTGAATTAGTAAGCATATATATATAGTGGTAAGAAAACACAGTTTGGCAACATTCTGAAGAATGGTAGGTGAAGAACTTAAGCCAATAAATGAATTGCTATAACTGCAGTTGGCAAGTGAGAGAAATGGAGAGGGAGAGAGAGATTCTTCTTGTCTCATCCTTTTAAATGCTTTGGTGGTGAAACTCTGGAGCTACTCCTTTGGGAAATCAAGAATTTGGAGCATGAAAATTATTAGTCAGTTGCATGTTATAGGCTTGGGATGTCAGGGGCAGAGAGAGGTGTCTGGAATTCAAAGTAAAGAACCTAATAATGGGATGATTATGTTGGAGCAGGTACAACATTCAGAGAAAAACATACCCTAAGCATATGTTGTTTTGTTTATGTAGGATGTACAAGTTTCAGAACATGTGTCAGGAAAAAAAAGGGACCAAGATTAATGTAATCTCTTCCATCCGATGTAATTATACCAGCCGATATACAGGAGAAATTATTCAGTGGGTCAGGCTCACCGTGCACCTTGATTCTCCTCTACTTGATGGTACGGGGATGATAATGACTATTCTAGGATGCCATGGACTCATTCCTATACTATCAAGTGGAGGAGAATCAAAGTGCATCTCACTGAATAATTTCTCGATTTACAGACCGATACTAGCCACTGACTGCGATACAAGAAATATCGACATTATCACTTTTTTCTTAAAGTAACACGTGTTTTTGGTAAAGATGATTATGTTTATTCTTGTGAGTTATTGTCTTTCAAGTGATGCTTTTGAAAGCAGGAAGGGATTGGTTGCAAAGCTATATCAACTTAAATGTCTTTTTTTAGGAAGGTACATTTCAACTTTTCCTAACATTCCATCTTATATAAAAATCTTTTTAGACTAAGTGCATAAGTAATTAACCAGGGCAAACCTCATTAGTACCCTGCCAAATATATTATGTATTATAAATCTTAAATTTGTTTTTATTGATACATGTCTGAGTTTCATGATATCCAAAAGTTTAAGAAGTAAAAACATGTTGTTACCAGAAACTAAATAACCAAGTATAGAATTTATTATTGACCTACTTCGGCTTTCTCAAATACGGTTGGATCGGTCAATCAATTTTAACCATCCTTGCTCCTGCATCAACAAAATTTGAATTTTTATTTATATTTATATTGTTCGACATCTTTCTTTAGGCTTCATAATACCAAACCCAGCCACATTGTTGTTTGACTTCCCTTGAACTGAATACAAAATGATCCAATGTGTGTTAGCTTAATTTCTGCCTTAAATGTTTGTTCTTAACCTTTATTTTCCTTTCGATGTATAAAAACAAGAATACCAGTGTATATTAAAAAATAAAAAAATTAAAAAATTAAAAATTAAGAATACCGAATAGTCCTAGCAAGGCATTGTGTGTATAAAAAAAACCTAATAGTCAAGGGGGTAGCTACTTGGTCCCGAGGGGTTGCGGCTGCGCACCCTGGCCACGGCTACACTCTACAGGTTTCATGAGACTTGAGGCTTGTGAATGGCATGAGCAGTAGCCATTTACTGAAGAAGATGAAAGAGAAATCAGCCTAGATAGCTGACAATATGTCTTTTCTTCGAGTTTTGTCTTCGAGTTTTAATGTTTCTTCTTTCTTTCTCCTCCTTTCATGTCTTTCTTCCATTTCTTGACCCGGACTTGATATTACGTCCATGAGGCGGCTACTTCAGTTACAATATTTTAAGAACATCAATTTTTTTACTATTTAAAGTGTGTAAGCCTAATTCTGTAAAAAAAAAAAAAATTTTACCTAGACTCATTATAATCCTTCTAGCGTGCCTAAAAATATTTTATTTTGTTAAAGGATATCTAAACGTCATATACTAGGATACCAAAAGACAAGTCAGTTAGTCAGACTAAATTTTCTTTTGTAGTCTCTGTCAAAATTCGCTATCCCTTCTATTGCTCTAACAATCTGAGACTCTCAATCTCCTCTACTCTTTCGTCTCTTTGTGTGTGTGTGTATTTTGGAGGTAATTGAACAACAAAACAAGTTACAATTTTATTATTGAATCTAGATATCTAGGGCTTTAGAGGATTGGAGACATCATATATATAGATATATTTTCTCGCTGATTACCATATATGCATATGTGATCATGTGATTTATGTCTACAAGTCTATTGTATACAATAACAACATATATATATATATATATATATATATATATATATATATATATATATATATGTTTGAAAACAAGGTAATTGTATTAAAAAAGGGCCAAGTACATCCCCAACATATTATGTGGCATTGGCGTGCCCCATAATTCAAACATCATACTCAATGTTGTGTCTAATATCAATAATAGGAGTGACAAGATTTTCAAATACTCGATTATTTCTTTCCCTCCATACGTGCCAGATTGCCGCCGCCAGCCTAATCCGTGCTTCTCTGGACCATTATGCGCCTCTAATATTTGCAGCTAGGATATCATCCACCACTTCCCTCCATTCATGCGGTCCCCTATAATCCAATTTGAGTTGCTCACCCTGATCCTGCCATAGTAGAGAAGCGACCGGGCATGTAAAAAGTAGATACCACATAGTTTCATTTGCTCGCTGGCAAAGTATACAAGCTTGTGCCCCTACTTGTATGTCTAAGCGGTGAAGCCTGTCCAGTGTAAACAGTCTCCCCAAGCTTAGTTTATACATACATAAACTGTATCTTTGTTGCAACTCCCTTAATCCAAATAAAAGAAGCCAACTCCATCTGCGGTAACGTCACCCGAACAACATCATACACCACTGCATGAGGGAGCCACTGATCGCCGGTCTTTGACCAGGCCCATTTGTCGGCGGCCTGGTCAAGATCGATCGTCACCTGTCTAATTAACATCGCGAATTGACGAGTGTACCGAGTTCAAATTAATTACTTTAATTAGTTTGTTTCTTTCTATAGACTTTTGTGTGTTGATAATACTATTATATTATTATTGATGAAAAATATATAAAAATTAAGTTTGAGAGCATCAATTTTAGAGTTCGTCTCAGATTTCCAAATTTAAAGTCGAGATTGCTAATCCGTTATTATATCTTAATAGTAAGTATTGTGTCCTCTAATAAAAATTCTGGTTGCTAATAGTCCTAGCTAGGTATTGTGTATCTTATAAGTAAGTGAGCATCAATGTCCAATTTGCATGCACAACAAAAACTACAATTTACTGGGTTGACGATTTCAAATTTAAAGTTTTCTTTTCCTTGGCTATCTTTCTTTTGCAATGAAAATGCTGTGACTATATCTTTCTATTAGTGATATAGATGGATTATACTGTTGGTGAACATGTCCTAACGAGATACGCTGGCCCGTAATAGTAATGCTCATAGAGTTTGGGACAAGAAAAAGTAAGAAACTTTGCCAAGGTTCTGAACAAACCATGGCCAATTGGGACATTATTGCTGGAAGTACTTCTTCCTCCAAAATTCAAATTCTAAAACAGGCATGGACCAGCACTACTACTGATCTTCCATTTTTTACTGGCGAGGCAGAAAGAGCTTAGTGGTCACTAGATTTTGCTGCTGAGACTTTCCTATTCGCTGGCCACAGATGCCTTTCAGAACCACTCTGTTGGAATGGTCCCTAGAGGTTTAATTCCTATTCAGAAACCTCCAAACATTGAGAGAGGAAGACTGCATGGCCTGCTTTAGTAAAAGATGCCCATGCTGTGAAATTGTCCCTGAACTCTGTGTGTGTGATCAATTTCACGGTTTCAATACTGCTACCGTTAAGTGACACATTATTGAAGTAGACTCAAACCCCCCAGTGTTTTTGAATTATTGATGCACCCGAGAGCCAATATCATGTCTCACTGAACAATCCTAACTCGGATACTACTAGTTGTCTGTGATTTCAACAGGAGAACAAGACCATTATATGTTAGTTCAGATGGATTGAACAGATGTCAGAAACAAAACTCTGAACGAGCTTGCTAGAATGGTACAAGATCTTTCCGAACGGAGATCTAAACTCAAAACGAGTGCCAACTCTAGAAAGCAACTTGTAGAAACACGCGTTGTTCTTCCTTGCAAACGCATATGCAATTGAGATAGAGCAAGAAATTAAGAAGAGATGAAGACAGAATAAAATTATTCTTGCTTGGACGGTGAAGACCACCGTTGCTCAAAGAAAAATTTGTCCTCTATCGACGATATGCTTCAAGGAGCTAGCAAGTTCACAAAAGAACTTCTGGAACGTTCGTAGTCACCTCTTTGTGTGACTCGAACGGACTCATTTTGGACTCCTCTTTTTCAATTTTGGTATCTCTCAAAAGGAGGCTAGAGGCTCTTTATATAGGGAAGGATGGAAGCCCATCCTCATCTTCTTTCCTATGTGGGACCAAAAAACTAATACACAAAATTGATATCCCACAATCGCAGACCAACGCATATCCCGCTCAGTGTCTGCTCAGCGCCCCTTCAACACCGGTTCATGCAACACGTGCTTGCAACATGCGCATAAAACTCGCGAATAAAACGAGCGTATGAGCGCAACAAAAGTGCACGAGCACAACAAAAGCGCACTAGCGCCTTGCGAGGCAACGATGCTGACGTGCTAAGTGCAAAGTGCGCCAACAAAGCACCACTTTGCGCCCTTGAGCCCGAGTATGAGTCGCTAAGCCCCTTTGGGGCTTAGCACCTATGGAATAATTTTCAAGAGCATGGCAAGAAGCTTAAAAGCTTTCATTGATGAGTTAATCATTTTTTCTCCTAATAAAATACTCCCACATGGCACCCATGTGCCCCACCACACCCCATGTGCACACCTCAACAAATACAAAGTATTATATTGAGATATCCAGTTTGGTGTAGCCAATGTGGGACTATCTTTACTAGGCCAAAGGCAAAAATACCAACAATTTCTCACATATCTTAATATATGGGTTGAGCGTTCACCACAATGACTGTCCATCATGCATTAGGATAGATGTCGCTTCAACTTGAATCTTCCCGCATGGGTCGAATAACAGTATGATACAAGAATGGACTAAGCCTTGAATTCTGCACCGTAGCTGCAATTCTTTCCACTCACACAATGACATCAGCTGTACTTCCGGTTGCACATTAAAGGCCCTGTGCATGCCTGGTTTCGGTGTATATACTTTGGACGTCTACAAGTTTACCCTCAAGAGATGGCATATATCAATTTTTATACACTCTAGGTGAGTTCTTTTAAAGAGTCCTTGGCATGAAACCTTGCTGTCACTACCACATTTCTAGATGAGGGCATTCTTGTCATTTAGCATATTTATTATTTAGTGATTAATATTATATATTGTGCTACTAATTAATTATATTGAGTTGTGCTATTTAATTATTGTTAGTGGGCTAGCCTATGTTTATTTGGACTTGTCATTAGTGAACCCATTAGTTGCCATGATACAATTGAGCCCAACATTAGACTAGGCCCATTAGACCCATTCTTTTAATTAATTAAGGATATTAGATTAGTTCATGAAGAATTATAAGCTTCCTAAAATAGCCCTTCCTAATTAAACTTCATGACTAGCTAGTAGTTGCATCTTAGGCATTGCACATTGCTTAGAAAAGAGGAAAGAGGGGGGCCAGCCATTTGAAGAGGGTCTCACTATCTCCCCTCTGATTAATTCATTCACTTAGATCCCCAATTGTATTCTTTCCCAAATTCACTCATCCCTCCACCAAATTCAACCCAATTCACTCTCATTTTCTCTCAATTTCATCATCTAAGGGGCATTGGAGCTTGAATTACAAGGAGCACTTGAAAAAGGAGAAATTGACAATGAGATTATGTCCTAATTGTGTCCTTTGAGCATTTTATTGGGAATCCATCTCCCAATAAATAAATTCTGAATCTACTCTATAATTTAGACTCCAATTTATCCATTTAACTATTTGGAATCATTCTTTCGCTTAGGTCTACCCATAAGATCAATAAATAGGTTCATATGACTGGTATTGTGAATTCTACATGGCGATTTGTGTCCAATTAGGAGGAATTCCGAGATTGACACATCAAGTGTGTGTCATGAGACCAATTAGATTTAATTAGACTTAGATCGGTGTTGTGGAACTAGATAAGTGTCCACAATTGGACACGAGTAGAGCGTATCATGGTATTTTATGATACGGTATGATATAGGATTTATTTTGGATGATTTGTGTAATTACTCTTCAATTTCACTTGTAACTAGTTGTATTTATTATGAAAAGGTTAAATTTATATGTGTGGATGTTAATTGTGAAGAATCATAGGTTTTGGTATCTCATTGGGTGTGTATCATAGAGTATCACATCATTGAATGTCAAGTGTGTGTGTGTGTGTGTGTGTGTGTGTGTGTGTGTGTGTGTGTGTGTGTGTGTGTGTGTTGTATATATATATATATATATATATATATATATATGAGATGGATCAAAAGCCCCGCCGCGGGAGCCCCGCCAAAGCCCCGTCCCCCCTCACGCGTCGGATCGGGGGGCCCGTGCTGGGCCCCGCTCGATCCAACGGTTGGAGAAAGCGGGGCTTCGACGGGGCTCCAAAAACGGGACTTCCGATCCCCTACCATATATATATATATATATATATATATATATATATATATATATATATATATATATAAGGGGTTGTCCATAGTGTGTATCACTTGACAGTGAATGGGGCACTCGAGTTGCTCTGTGTGTGCGTGTGTCTGTTTAGAGAGGAGGGCTTTGCAGTATTTGGTTTGATTGTATAGTGGTGTGCAGTGAGTGAGTGTCGGTAGGAGTGTTGATACACACGGGTAAGGAGGAGGTCCAGTTTAGCTGTGTGCACTAGTGTGAGTCAGAATAAGAATAGCAGTGGGCACTTTATGGGGGTGTTAATAATGCAGCAGTAGTAACAACAGGATATCCTAGCAAAAAAGAGTGGCAGTGTAATTGCTGCAGGGCTGCAGCGATGGCTTTACTACTATTTGAAATGAAGGGTTCATTGTGTTCAGATCTTGGGTGCCTGCACAGCACAAGGGAGTTGCCACTGTACAATGCTCGAGCACCTTGACCAGAGGAAGTGCATCAGCTACTGTTGATAGCAGCAGTGTTGATTGGTTGTTGTCAGTGCAACAACTGCAGAAAGGTATGGGCACACTAGAATCAGTGGAGTATAAAGATTGGGGGTGTAGTTGTGTCTGTGTGGTGAGGTTTAGTTGTAGTGGTATCAGTAAACAATGATACAAGATATCAGTGAAGTTGAAGGGGGAGCTCGAGCATTATGAACCATACAACAGCAGTGGAAGTAGACAGTGGGTGTCCAAGTGAAATTAGGTTTGAGTGTCCATGTGAGGGTTGTGTGTGGAGGATAGTGCACTTGCCTATGCACTGTCAGTAGCAGACATAACAGTTATCAAGGTATTGATAGGTAATGTAGACTAGTTGTGAGGTATTGGTGTGAGGTAGGAGTTAAGTTATGGATAAGTATCATATGTACATGCACAGTTATAGAGTATTATTAAGATATTATATATAGTAGGATATATAAGTTATAGTGTATATATAAATACATAGAGTATCATAGTACCTAGTATATAGTTGATACTTAGTGTTATTAGCTAATATAGCTAAATTAGGCTTGTGTTAGCTAGTTAGTAACCAATATGGACTAATTAATTTAGTATGGACCTAGTTAGCTAGAGTGACATGAAAATGGCCTAGAAAATTATTTTAGTGCATTTTAACTCATTTCTCATTCATTACACCCAAGTAACATGATATTCATATATAGGTTGTGTGACACCAGCTCGGATACCGAGTCATACTTGTTGCTCAGGACCACATACACGTACATTCTCTGAGGTATAAAACTGTTGTTATATGGGTTTGAAACAGTTTTATATTGTTGCTTATGTCAGAAGAGAATGGATTTAAGCACAAAAAATGTCGTTCCAAATTCCATTAGCAACGAACTAAGGCCGTTGAAAATAATATGTAACGCTATTATTTGTAATGGTTGTTAAATGTTGCAAACCAATGTTGCAACAGCTCAAAAAAGTTATGAATCATCAGTTTTGTTGTAGTGAGTTTTCTTATTTGATAGCCTATATATTTTATGTATTTAGTATTGAGATATTTGATTCCTAACACGATGGTTACACGGATTGGTATACGTGAATCTTGGTCATGAGATGTTATTGTTGTGATTACTCAGTGATTGCCATGTCGTGCTTCATGATTACTCAGTGATTACCGTGATATCTTAGTGATTATATAGACCGTGGTCATATTGCATGATACTATAGACCATACAGTATGACGTATGCAGTGCACCGCTCTGCGTAGACACTATGTACAAGTGATATCGCTTTGCTTGTTAAAGCGAAAGCTTTCTCGAAGAGTTCCCGATCGAACCACAAGATGATTGATCTAAGTGAGTGGACAGAACTTTATTCTCTAATTCTTGCACGCCTTAATAATGAATCTGAGTTTTTGCAATGCTTGTTTGCTTAGTAAGATAATGTTCGCTTAGAAATGATAGAACGAGAACCTGCATGCTTAACAAGAGAACTTGTATGCTTGTTTAAAAAGAGATAGAACCTTGCCATGCTAATTCAAGATAGAAAATAAATGTTGCATGCTTAGTTACACTGACACCACTATCAAATGAACCATTGCCATGCTAAAAAGATAAGTAAAGGAATTGCTTGAACAAGTCTCTTTGTCATATGCTAAGTAAGAGTAGAATTACATGCTTTAGAAAAAAGAGATAGAAGAACTACTATTATGCTTGCATATATAGAGTTTTCTCACCTGTTTTCTATCGTACTAAAATAAATAGATATTGCATGCTAGTTGTTATGAAAATCGATATCGTGCTTATTAATATATATTTGTCTTGTCTGTTTTCCTATATCGAACTACTATAAGTCTTTGATTCATATAAGCAGAGACTAATAGTGCGCCCTGAGGTACGGTCCTTGTGATCTAGTGGGGTGTGCTATTAGTTGTGTAAAAAAAAAGATATATTTTGCTTGATCATTATTTTGCTTGTATTATAGATGTTTCATGTCATGCATTAGTCTCGGATAACTTGTGCACAAGGTCTTGTCTCTCAAACGGTTCCTGGGACACTGGGAATCGCTTGGTCCGGAAGATATTTTTGTTTCACCCTGCGGATAAGGTCCTACAGGGTCTAGTAGGGTGATGTGTCTATTAGTGTTGTGCGAAAACCATGATGTCACAACTGCTAGTACTCGTGTGTGTTAGTGAAGAGCTAAACCTTGAGTCATAGCTACCGACATACGCGCGTGCTACTACAGAGCTGAACCTTGAGTCATCGTTGCTAATCATGGGGCTACCCATAGACCATCATGTAGTTAGGGCTCATGCTAGGTTAGCCTTCTTGCATACCTAACTGTTTGATGCAAAGACGGATAGGGAATAGAATATATATTTTTATGTAAATTGTTGCTAACTTGTATATCTGTTACAGGGATAACCATTCGGCGAAGGGTAAGAATCACTGAATAAGTGATGCATTGATTTTCGATTATGCTTTGAATCTTATTTTGCCCCTAGATTTATATGTTTCACTGCTGCCCCTTCGTAATGAATTGATCAGTCCATTTAGAGTAACTTGTGTTCCTAAGAGTTAGAAATATGGTGCACGATACATGCTGCGCACTGCACGATAGAACACTGTCCCGATTGTATGCTTAATTGTTTGAATATGCAAACTATTTCCGAAGCTATGTTTTTGAAGGAAGTAAACTGACTCTAACCCTGTGCTGCATGAAATGAACCTTGGTAAAAGTAGCAAGATCACTAGTAATGTAATGTTTTGCTACATGCTTACTTAGTATTGGTTTCAGGGAGTGTTGCTTCTGTTCGTTAATTTTATACTCACCAATACTTTCTCCAAAGTGCTGACCCACCAACAGTTTGCTTGTTCGCAGGTGCTGGATCGTTCGAGGAAACGATAGTCGTGCCTCATCCCCAGGATCCAAAAATCTGGAGTCGATTTCTTGAGCCGTATCGAGTTGTACTTTAAGCTGATTTTGTATAAAGGAATATAATGTATGGAACAATGTCATTGTATTCGAGAGAGTGCTTGAGCAATTTGTAACCTCGGATTAATGCTGCTTGTAACTCTTTTGAATATCAATAAATATGCTTGTTTTCTTATGCCATTGTGTTCTTTACTTTTCCGCAAAATGTGCCGCTGCTTCCGTCTTGAATAGTGTTTGATAATAAACGAAAGAAATAGAAACGAGATTTATACGAAACCCGCTCTTTGGTTTACAAACAAGATTGTACAATTAATCCTATACGAGGATGTCGAGTACAATTTTTTAATCTGGGTAAATATTGTTATAGGAGTCTGCAGTCGATCACTTTGTCCCTTGGACCACACGATGATGAAGAAGTGTCGTAGAAGATAGAAAGCAGCTTCGGAGGTTGCGAAAGAGAGTGGATGCTCGATGCCAAAGTCATCGATTACTACTCTTTGCCTGAGCTCTGGATTCTTCTCTCTCTGACCCTCTTTTTCTCCGCCCTCTGGATTTTTCGACCTTTAAATCTGTGACCAATTTTTGACCTATAAATCTGCGACCTCGGACCTCTGTTGATAGAGGTCTCTATTTATAGGGTTTTAGTGACAGTGACCACTCAGTCGGCGTAGAAGCCGAGCAGTGGAAAGTAGCACCCTTTTACGCGATGGTTACGATAACTGTTGCCCACGTATAAATGACCTTTTGAATGAGCGTGTGACGCATATCCCATTAAGAGACAATGCGTATAATGCTGCGAAGATCACGGCATAAAAGCCACGTAGGTAGTTATCCCCCACGTAGAAGAGGCTGGCGTAGAAGCCAATAACTGTCACCCTAGTGTAGAAGCCAAAGAGTTATCAAACCGGCATAGAGGCCGAGCAGGCGTAGAAGTCGAGTAGGCATAGAAGCCGAGTGGGCATAGAAGATAGCTGATCCTCCTCCCCTGACTGAGGCCTTGAGCGAATTCTGGACCGAATAGTCTTAATACGCACCAATGCAAATATGGCCTGAGTTGGCGTATTCCAAGGAGATAGCGTACAGCGTGCTCCCATAGCTGAGAATAGCCCGATGGCGTAATGTGCCAAAGCGATGATATGGACATTTTAGCCAAAATTATGACTTTTAGAGATATAATCAAATCTCTTGCATTAAATGCAGAGATCTGCCCTCATCCTGCACATTAAATGCAGAGGCGTGTCTCGAAGATCTGCCATCATTCAGCGCATTAAATGCAGAGACGTGCCTCAAGCCCTACATGAAGAGCAACTGATGACGTGGCAGTCTGTTTGTCTTGTGCGGAGCGTAAGAAGTTATCACGACCCGCACCCAGATGAATCGGGTACCGGTTCGCGAGTACGTCCAGCCTACGCCGCAGTGTCGGCGGTAGTACGCTGTCTAGACCATATTCACAGGTAATTTAAAATCTAGCTCATTCACAATATAAATAGGCAAGGATAATAACAGAAAATAGGAATGCTAAGATTTCATAAGACAAAATGTGACATCCAAATCCATAGTTTAATACAGAACCAGAAAATAAATCGGGGACAAACCCGAGTACTATGCTGAAAGAAAAATACTAACTAACTGGCTAACTACTCCTCAAAAGTAGTCTCCTGAGTAGGAACCGGCTCCTCAAATGTATCATCTGCTACGCCATATGGGCCATAAAGGTGGGGGCATAGTCCTCATCATCGCCTAATATCAACGGATCCAGTCAGGAAAGGAGCAAAGTACCAATACACAACAAAGTTTAAACTAAATAATTATGACAAGTAGTAAAAATTGACTAAGTATCATGATAAGAATATGCATAATAAGTAGTAAAATTAACTAAGAGTTAAATGCTATAAGTCAGAGACATGAGTAAAACAGGATTATAATGAGACAAGAAAATGGAACTGCAACAAGATAAAAAAACTATGTGTGTGTGATTGTGTATTTAGAATACATAGTTGGCATATAGGGGGTTATAAGGCTAATCAGGCACGTCATAGATGGCTATCAGTCAGGAATAATCGAGTATCAGGCTGAAGGTACAGTCGCGTACTCAACAGCTAGCAGTCAAGACAGGGGGAAGGGTAAACTACATGCCTCCTAGTATTCTCCCTCCCGACACGAAAAGCAAGACATGAAATCCGAATTCTAACACTAAGTGTAATCATCCAATGGTGCTAGTAGAGCAAGGAACTAATTACCATAATATAAAGAATAAACTTGGAGTGCAGGTACTTGCCTGATGTTTGGATTCCAACTACGGTTCTGTTCTCGGGAAATTTCTAGAAATGTTTCCGGATGCTGAAATAAACATCACCATCATGCTCAGAAGGTGTCAAATAGCTAGAAATGCCTGTCCTTGAGTCTAATTTGGACACAGGGGCAAAAATAACAATTTCGGGTCAAAACAGGGTCCGCATGTGGGCCCGCTTTGCATCGAAAAATGTGTCAGGGTCAAAGGTCTCCAAATCTGTCCAACTTAGTGTCAACAGGTCAGGAACGATGATACGAACCCAACGGAACTTCCAAAATTGGATTCCGATGAGCCGATCACAAAATCGCCCGTCGAGCGGGGCCTATGGGGCCCACGACACGCGATTTCGTCAACGTTCTCAGAATCGAACCAAACTTGGGTCACAGGACCAGCGTATCGTTACGAGTCCGATGGCGCAAGTTTCGTTTCAATCCGACATGTGTACAGAAGGTTTAGGGCGCGATCCAGAAAAGTCGGATACGGGGCGTTGTCCGCGGATACGCGTTGATCCCTGTGTGCACGCACACCCGAATCGACTTCTGCAAAATCCCACACGTCCGTATCGATGGCGCACACGTATCTGTGAAGACCGCGCGTGACCAAGTCGTCCCGTTTGGCGGGGCGTACCCAGTTCCGGGGTGAAACGGGTCGTTGTTTTTCCTGTTTTTGGATCGCGGTTCGCGATCGCCACAGGACGCGATGCCCCGAGCGGGTTGCACGGGCACCGAGAGGGTCACGCAGGCTTCGTGATGCAAAAGATAGAATCGAAAACGGGTAAACGAGCAGGAAGATACGCGTACCTGAACAGGGTCCGAAAAACCCGAAATCTCGTGTCCGACACGTGTCCGACACGTGTCCGGCACAGGGACTAGGGTTAGGGTTTGGGGGTTCTCAGGCGGCCGGAGGCGGGCCGGAGGGGGCCAGGGCAGCAGGGCGGTGCGGGAGAGGGTGGCGGCACAGGCCGGCAGCGGCGGCGCGCCGGAGCGGGCGGGGGACGGCCGGCAGCGGCTGTCGGGCTGGGTCGGGGTTGGCCGCTGCGGCGAGGGTGAGGAGGAAGGAGGAGGAGAGGGGAGCAGCTGCGGGCGGCTGGGCGGCCTCGCGGGGGTGGCGCCGGAGTCTGGCGACGGCGGCGGAGCGGAGGTGCGGTGGCTAGGGTGTTGGTGATTCGAGGGGGCGGCCGGAGTCTAGGGTTATATAGGGGAGGGAGAGGGAGGAGTGGCCGGGCTAGGCGGCGGGTGAGGCGGAGGAGGGGAGGTCGTGGCGAGGGGTGCGGGGCTGCGTGGCCGGCGTGGCGCGGCGGCCGCGGAAGGCGGCGGCGGACGCGGGGGCGACCGGGTCGTGCGGGGAGGGGAGCTGGGACACGGGGCGGGTCGCGGGTGCGGGTCGGGTTCGGTTGGGCGGACCCTACCCGACCCGTTAGCCCAATGGGCTGGGCCGAGGGTTTGGGCCGGTTAGGTAGGCTGGGTTAGGTTTAATTAAATAAATAAATAAATAAATAAATAAATAAATAATCGATTTTAGGTGATTAAAAATAGGTCCGGGGCCCAATAAATTTCAGAAAAATTATCCTAAGTCCAGTTTTTCATTTTACACCCAAAAATATTATTTTCATAATATTCTAATATATTTAACAGCAAAATAAAAATTATTTAATTACCAAGAGCCTAGGTTTTAATTACAGAAAAATTCCGAAAAATTCCAGAAAATTGTGAAAAGTCCAAATTAATAATTCCTGAAAATTAGGGGGCTTACAATCTACCCAACTTATAAAAATTTCGTCCTCGAAATTAAAATATGGCATAATCTATTAATCTTTTATGTACATAAGGCAAGTCAATCGCAATCTCCTTGCGATAATCAAAATTCTAATCATATCCATTGCAATCACTTCAAGGTTAAGATGACCACTGTTCCAATCAAAATTTTTACCTATGGTTATCTCTTCTCACTTTCTCAAATTATCCATATCCATATCCAAATTTAAATTAAATTCTTATAACATCTTCAAAATTTAAATAAGCATGTAAATTTCACCTCCCGATCTCTAACTATCATAATCTTCTCTAGAAGTAATCCGAGTCCAATATAATTTCCATTTTCACTTATAGATTTTTGCATGCTTTGACTTTTAAAACTCCATTCACATCCTCAACGTTTCAAATAGGTAGTCCAACCATCAAATTTCTTAATTCTTAATTCCAATCATCAAATTGAAGATAATTTAAATACAATCCACCAATATTCAAGTCTAAAATTCTATATTTTTATCCTCTAAATTCAAATTGATGATTTTACCTTCATTATTCCAAATTTAAATCATGTACCTAAGGTATAAATATTGGGTCCTCAATATCAAGAATTTTGAAGTTCATTAATCCTCATCATCTTAGTCATTCTTCTAAAATTCTCAAAATTGAATTGGCTTGAACCTCTCCCAATCTAAGCTTTACTCGATCACAATCCAAAAAAAATTCCTCTCGAGTTGACAATGCACTGCTACCCAACTTAGAATTTACCCATCTATCACATAAGGTTATACATCTAATAAAGCTATGTCCCAACTTATCTAATCATGGTATTGAATCCTCAAGTCTTTAACACCAAACACATCACCTATGGTATTCCCTTAATCATATATAAAAGGGTCATCATCAATGATACCGGCCAGTGGGGTATATCTAGTACTGTCTATATATCAAACTTATACCAAGCACGAGATTTCGTCTTTCCGAAATAAGGGAAGACGAAGGTCAAAGAGTTCAAGGGTGAGGTGATAGGATAGAAGTATCGGGATCAAGGCGTTTAAAGAATTCAAATGGGAATTGTCAAGCAGTGGTGGATTGAAATCCTATTCTGGTAATCATTTGTTCGCATGCTCGTATTAGTACAGTTATGTAACTGATACGATATGTTCGGACATATCTAGAGGGTAAGTATACTAGCTAACTATATATCTCAATCCACGTAAAGTAGTCGTGCGAACCAAAATGCACTAAGGTTGATCAGACCGTAATACACTGATTCTGAATATACACTTGTATTAGTGTGGTTGATCAGGCCCCAATAACACATATGTCATGAACAAGCCCGATAAAGAGTAAGCTTGCAAAACTAGGCTATAGAATAGCAGCATAAGTCAAGTATAGCAAAATTAAGTACGCTAGATGATGATGAAAGGAGGTACAAATTATTCAAGTTCACAAAACAACTCACAATAAGCACAATAACAAAAGACTTTACAATCTCTACAGTTATCAAATATAAAAGCATACCAGGTTATTTAGCAAGTTCAAAATTACTAGGTTGGGGCTGAGGTTACGAACCAATAAGCACGAGCTAAAACAAGACTAGAAACGGCAGCTACAAATCACTTACGCGCATTAGCTACTCCAAGAGTCTGCACGTTCTCCATGGTCATCGCGAAAGCTTGTCCGCGTCCTTGTGGTGGATTCCTCTGCTGCTGCTGGGCCTGTTGGAAGAGTGCTGCTTGTGGTACCAAGGGTAGTCTAGGTTCGGGTGTTGGTAGATGTCATGACCCGCACCCGATATAGGGTACGAGAGCGTGGGTACGTCCAGCCTACGCCGCAGCATCGGTGGTAGAACGCTGTCTAGGTCATGTAACTATCTAATCAATCTCACATGAATACCCAACTCCATAAGGAGACGTAGATATCATAAAATAATGCTGAAAATACTCAATCACATAAACTAAAGCACGATGAGATATCAAGGCAAGCAAGAAATACAAGACAAGTCTAACGATAAAATAGTCATACCTGTAATCAGTAACATCCAATCCCCAAGTGTCAGAAACAAGTCCACTAAGGTCACAGTCTGGAAAAATATTTTCCAGTCAGGAAGGAGCAAAGTACATCTCTAAATAGCAGTTCTATATTAATGATATAAACTATATAGCAGTTCTAGATGGAAATATACGAGATGCATATATAGGAACGAGAAATGTACAAAAAGGAAATACTGGAAATACTGTAAGTAAATGCAGGAAAAGAAACAATATGTCAACGAGCAAGAATCCTATGACTAAGTGTGTGAGTACTAGCTTTAACATGTGATCGGCTTGGGAACTTGATCAGGCTGGTTACATGTGATTAGCTATATTTCATGTAAGGTCAGGCTAACCGTTGGTTAGCTATGATGCATGTAGAGGTCAGGCTAATCACACGTAACAGCTATGAAGCATGTAAATGGTCAGGCCGCACCCGACGTGAGATGTGGGGTGAGCTATGATTCATGTAAAGTTGTGTATGATCATATATCTACACTAAAATACTCCCCACCCCCGACTGGTATAGTAGATCCAATCATGATACGCTATGGCACGGGATTCCCTAGGGAGGTAGCAAATCTCCCCGGGTCTCTGTGTCTGTACATGCACAAGATAACAAGGAACAAGTCTTGTACAAGCTACACCATGAATAAGGAATAACATCTCATGACGAGATCCGTGTATACCAATCCGTGTAACCAACGTGTCAAGAGCATGGATATCTACAATACATACAGTGAACATAGGAGATATCATAAATTAAAAACTAATCAGAGAATGTACTCGCCTTGGGTCCTTAGCTGGTGAATACCGATGTCCTGTCCCTGAGTATCGTTTGGAGAATCCAACAGTTCTATACACATATAATAATATCACTTGTATCAGATGCTACACTAACACACAATAGAAATACACTGGCCTCAGGGCTATGCCAGGCATGGCTCTAGTCAACTAGGGTCATCTAGTAGGGATACGTATATAGATACACATTTACACTCAGAGTATATACCAATAAAACGTATATAATATATATATATGTGTGTCTATTAGTAATTATACAAAATACGTATATGTGTATATACACTAAATAGATGTATATAAATATATATTTATATACCAAAATACATATTTGCATCTATACCAATCAAATATTTATATATATGTATATTAACTAATAAGAGAATGTATATAATGCCACACTTCTCAAGGTGATCCCAAATAAAGTAGCAGTTAGTTCCAATGAGTCCAGAGCAGTCCAAATAGCTAGAAACTATATAAAGAATTCCAAAAATCAGGTTATGGCACAAATTTCGAGATAGGGATAGTGGGTCCACAACAGCCCACAGAGAATAAGAAAAGTACAAATTAGCTAACCTCAAATAATAATCAAGTTTAATAAAAGAAATGGGTTGACCTAGTTATTTACAAAACTCTTATACTATAATATATTTCAATGACCTATTTAGTCAATGCCCAATATTAGAAATATACTTATAGTTTTATTTATAATTTAATTTAAAATTATTTATATAAAAATCTAATGAATTGTGTAAAATAATTAACAACATGAAAAGCCAAAGCATTAAAGTCTAACAGAACTACTTATTTGGAACCCACTTTAGAAATATATATTTAAAGACCATCAATTTTATTATTATTATTTAAACAAGTCAAAATTCCTTATCTCTATCAAAATTTACGGTTGATTTCTTATACTTATATCAATGTTAGCTCAAGCCACATTAGGTCTAAAGACTAAGTTAAAACTCTACGACCAAAACAAAACATATACTGAAAGAGAGAGAGAGGCTCACCTAGGCTTCAGCTCTGTTGTGGTTCTAAGTGGCCAGATTAATGGATCGGACGGCGAGGCAAGGTTGAGGCGACGATGGCGTCGGTTGCTCGTCGACGCCCGATAAATGGAATGAGAGGAGGGGCTCACCGAGGGAAGGTCGTCGACATGAACCAGTGGCCGGTTCCAACAAGGCACGGTGTCGAGAACTCGTGTGTGGTCCATATGCACGACAGTGGAGGATACGGAACTTGCTCAACATCGGGGAGCCATGGCGAGGCACGCAGAGGTGGTTTCCTCTGAGTCGGTGGGCGTTCAGCGCTGAAATATCCGGTCATCAGCAAACGCAGAAACGGCGCCGGATAATGGCACTGCCGGGGTGGGAACCGTGGGGAGAAGCACGGTTGAGGTACATACGGTGGTTGTGGGATCAGCTTCGGCCGCGGGTGGAGAATAGATGGAGAGGGTGGTTCTAATGGTGATGGTGGTGGTGCTGGGGGTAGCCGGCCGGCGCAGCAGCCGAGCAGTAGCAGCCGGCGGCAGCAGCAGAGCAGCAGCGGCGGCCGAGCAGCAGCGGGGTCGCCGTCGTTGGCCGCCGGAGGTGGGGGCTTGGCCGGACGGTGCAGGGAGGATCGGAGCAGTGGTGGGGATGCAGGGGACTGCTTGGGTCGAACTCCGGCGGGTCGGCCAGACCGGAGTGGTAACAATGATGAGGTGGTGAATGTTTCTCCCCCCCCCCCTTTTTGTTTTAGTTTGAAAAACAAAGGGAAGAAGAAGAAGAAGAAGAAGGGAAAAAGAAAATAAAAAAATGGAGAAAAGAGGAAGGAGAGGAATTTCATACGGTTGGGGGCTTGGGGCTAGTGTAGGTTTGGGGATTAGGTTTTCCTTGGGAAGAGTGGATGATGGAACATTAAATAGGGAGGGGTGAGAGAATGAAGGGTGGTGATGTACCCACTTTAATTGAGTGGCCAGGATTTGATATGGAGAAAATTCTTACATGTGAGATGAGGGTGTTGACTAGTCAAAGCTAGGGGGGTTGGTTTTCTTCATTTGGGTTAAACCAATAGGACGTTGACACCAAATGCAATAATTGCAAATTAGCCCCCCTTAAATTTGGGTATTTGCACAGACGCATGAAATGATGAAAATTGGGCGGGCGATCTGGTGTTCGGTGTTTTGTAGGATCAGGGGCGCTGTATGTTTGGTACGGGCTTAAATAGTAGGGCATTGGAATTAACCGGGATTTACGGAATCAGATAAAAGGGTATCCTCAATTTAAATAGAAATAAAATGCCAGTTGTGTCCTAAAATTAATTAGGAGTACATGGGACCAAAATCAGGTCGGGTCATCAATACCAATAGTGAAGAAGACTCGGAATAGAATATTACCCTAATTTGGGTCGCACGAAAAATAGGTCAAGATTGCCTCCAATTTCGATTGGAACGCACAACGATACAAAATAGGAATTTATTTAGGATTTAAATAAACGTCCGCGACGATTTTTGTGCGGCTAAAAATAAGGTACAGAGAGCATAATTATGAGTTGCAAAAATAGCAAAATGGAAGGCAGGCACGTCTAAGACAAGGTTGTAAAATTTGTTGGAAGGCAAAAGTCAGGTAGCGCTCCAAATATCGAAGCAACGACAGCGCGCAACAATTAAATAAATTACGTTAATTAAATATAACCTCCAATAAATAAATTCTAAAATAAAACAATTAAATACATAATCCCCATTATTCGATCAGGTGTTCGTCTAGTGGCCTCTAGGTCAAGTCTACCAGCTCAGACATTAAGAACACAGTATATAATATAATATATTTAAATACACACCTCATGCAATTATCTAAATTAAATACAATATTGAGAAATCATTTAATATAAATACCACAATACTAATAATTATAAAAAGTCAAAAATATCCCTATTTTCTGAATGTGGTAGTGACAAGTCTACCCTCCTAAAAAGAATTTCGTCCTCGAAATTTAAAGTCCTCATAGTAGTGTTTACTCATACACATTATTATTTTCCATAAATAGTGAAATTCAACAACCCACATAATCCTGAAATAATCCACCTTGTCGTTTCGCAATTTTCAAAAATTTTGAAATTACTATATTCCTGAAATATCCTCAAATTAAAAATCAGTTTCCATTTCCTCACAATTCCCACGAATTTAAATTTAAAAATATTTATACTCGGAATTTGATATCTGTTCCTCAATTTAATTTCAATCAATGTATTGAATCTCGTCCCAAAAGTCTGAATCCAAACAATAATCCATCAATGATCTAATTCTTCAGTTTCCTTTTTTCTCAAAATACTCAATAGTGCGACACTGCAACGTCTACAATATAATTTTTTTTTAAATTCATAACTTGCAATCAAATAAATATAATGACAATCTCCTAAATTTTTATAATTTTTTTTTAATCACCAATTCTATCCTATCATAACCTTACTAAATTTAATAAATCCTCAATTTTGCCATGTAAATTTCTCAACTCTCCATTTAAGTTAGTGTTTATCCTCGAATTTCAATCATACCTCGATCTTCGTAAAATTAATGATCCATCAATTATGTTATACTAATCCTTAATTCTTTATTTAAATCAATGCGTATCCACAAATTTAATCATCTTGTCCCTTTTTGTCAAGTCATAACCTTGTCATAGATCCTTGCTATGGTCAAAACCCCAATGATCATGGTCTAAGAAAAATTTACCCACAGTCATACAACCTGTAATCAAAAATGTACGGTCATGTGTCTTTTATCATGGTATTGCAGTCTCCGTATCAGGGGGTACTACTAACTACATTCTAACAAGAAAATTATGAATACAAACCACGGTACTAGGGAATCAATCAATCAAAAGACGAAAAAGAACATTAGGAAAGAAAAGAAAGAACATGTTAACATATTTTCTGCAGTATCCCTTATCTCTAACATACACTTAACTCTAGCATATTCACTAACTAATTCCTATTCCTGTACACTGGTACCATTATCAACTAGTCATTAATCCACAAGATCCAAAAATATATCCATATTGCATACACCTGTCTATTAACACCTAAATCTGATGCCAAGAATCTCTAATATAACCATGATTCAATAATGCATCCAATTTGATACCTCTATCTCTTTAGTACCTTACCCTCTGTCAGTTCCCGTTCCTACTACAATTGTTCATACTAGTTGTTCTTATCACTCAAGTGCACACCAAGTGTAACACACCATACTAAGTACTGCTCTTTCCAATACAACTTTAGATGGACACCCAAGTCGGTCTGCGGTGCCATCTCAATCATGCTCAAGTCACCAGATCCTTACACATGTATATCATCTACTCATATATATTATTCTCATCAACCATAAAATTAATCCTCAAAATAATCGTCAAGGTTTAACTTCTCGATCAACTTAAAATAAATGTATATGCCTCCTCAAAGTCGGATACTCAACATCGAAATAAAATTTTAATCACTTCTAAAATCTTTGTAGCCTTGACCATGTTTATTGAATCAATAATTGAAATCCTCAAAAATTTAATGACAATCTCAACTCCTCAATTATTCTTAAAATAAAATTTTATTTCCACTTTTTAATTCATAAATCCACAAATATACATATCAGTGCTCACGGTCTCTGATACTCAAGGTGCACTCAATGCATCTAGTGTCTATAATTGTGTACTAAAATTGTACTGCCTGAATCACTTGCACCATTACCTCCAAATGATCAATGTATTTTCTTCCAGGATTTTCCAATCTATATCAACTAGTCTATAATCTAATTATCATCAAGCAGCGTGCTTACTGTTATTTATGTCATTCTCGACTAATCCTTGATATAGAACCATTAGCACTCTTGGTATTATATCACTAGCTTCATTAATGGATTATCTCATCAAGCTCATTAGAACTCATGATCTCCTGTATCCTCTATTACACTCATGTTTCTTTACTCTCATGGGTATGTGTATGGTTCCTCATCTCGATTGATGTATAGGTATTTCCTTTTAACTTTTTACAGCCTGTTAAACTGATCTGTGATACGCCTCACCATTTTCATTACCTATTCCGATATTTCTCTACTCATGACACCTCATTAACCTTATGCGTATATATTTCCTTACCTTTGACACTTCCGATATCAATCATCAAATTGAACATCATGCTCCATTAATTCTTAACACAATTTCTTGATACCTAATTGTTCACATAGATCACTCAATTACATAATCACGATTTTTTTTTTCCAGGACGGGTATACCGGCTCTGATACTAACTCTGGAAACTATCACTGATACTCTATACTCTCCTTTACTCTCAGTCTCTAATGACACTCCTCTTAGAACCATTGTTACAAGGTACTATGCTATGGGTTAACTCTAGGTTAAGGCCTACTGCTCACATGTCCAACTAGAAAACACTTACAACTCACTAGCAACACAGTCAATACTAATACTCAAGACACAGCCATAATTACAAGTCATTAATTATCATACTTAATCATGGAATCCTCAAAGGATATAAGCTCCAAAGGAACTGGGTTGAGGACTGGAGGTGTTTCTACTGCTAGCAATAAAAGAACGATAGAAAAATATCGTATAACAGAAATAGATAAGTGTTGAGGTAATACTTTAAGAACCATTTTAAGATACAACCTGATAATCATACACGTCTATCTAAAATCATGACACTCAGAATCCTCGCCACGCCAGTAAGCATAGATGCGATAAACGACAGGTTCCGTAACTAAGGTATGCAACTCTATAATCATGTCATCTAGAATCTTCGCCACGCCAACCGGTATAGCTGCGAGAAATTCTAAATTTCATAACTAAAGTATGTACATCCAAGTCAGGTTCCTTCGTTCTCGTCATGACAGCTAATATGGCTGCGATAAACTCTAGGTTCCATAACCAAAGTAGACGTTTTACCTTTCTCACTGTCCTCATCAACATATGACATCAGATAATACCGTAAAGTTCAGTCCGTAAAATTCATCTTGATATGAAATCAAAACTCAACAACGATACCAAGAATTAAATTTAACAACTGGTCAACAAGAATCAAACTTAATATCAACAAGTGAGAACGGACAAAAACAAGGGGGAAGGATTTAAATTGAAATTTATAATGAGATTCTCAAGGGTCGTCCCAGAAATCTCTCAAAAATTATGATTGAGTATCCTCTCTCATCCTAGTATCCTATGTCCTATATTCTATAGCAGGCACGTAGTAGTACAACTATGATGTCGCACTACTACGACATCGCACAACTAGCGAAGTCTGACCTGAATGGGCCACCACTAAAACGTGTCACGACCCGCACCCGATATAGGGGTACGAGAGCGTGGGTACGTCCAGCCTACGCCGCAGCATCGGCGGTAGAACGCTGTCTAGGTCATGTAACTATCTAATCAATCTCACATGAATACCCAACTCCATAAGGAGACGTGGATATCATAAAATAATGCTGGAAATACTCAATCACATAAACTAAAGCACGATGAGATATCAAGGCAAGCAAGAAATATAAGACAAGTCTAACGACAAAATAGTCATACCTGTAATCAGTAACATCCAATCCCCAAGTGTCAGAAACAAGTCCACTAAGGCCACAGTCTGGAAAAATATTTTCCAGTCAGGAAGGAGCAAAGTACATCTCTAAATAGCAGTTCTATATTAATGATATAAACTATGTAGCAGTTCTAGATGGAAATATACGAGATGCATGTATAGGAACGAGAAATATACAAAAAGGAAATACTGGAAATACTGTAAGTAAATGCAGGAAAAGAAACAATATGTCAACGAGCAAGAATCCTATGACTAAGTGTGTGAGTACTAGCTTTAACATGTGATCGGCTTGGAAACTTGATCAGGCTGGTTACATGTGATTAGCTATATTTCATGTAAGGTCAGGCTAACCGTTGGTTAGCTATGATGCATGTAGAGGTCAGGCTAATCACACGTAACAGCTATAAAGCATATAAATGGTCAGGCCGCACCCAACGTGAGATGTGGGGTGAGCTATGATTCATGTAAAGTTGGGTATGATCACATATCTACACTAAAATACTCCCCACCCCCGACTGGTATAGTAGATCCAATCATGGTACGCTATGGCACGGGATTCCCTAGGGAGGTAGCAAATCTCTCCAGGTCTCTGTGTCTGTACATGCACAAGATAACAAGGAACAAGTCTTGTACAAGCTACACCATGAATAAGGAATAATATCTCATGACGAGATCCGTGTATACCAATCCGTGTAACCAACGTGTCAAGAGCATGGATATCTCACTAGATACAGTGAACATAGGAGATATCATAAATTAGAAACTAATCAGAGAATGTACTCGCCTTGGGTCCTTAGCTGGTGAATACCGATGTCCTGTCCCTGAGTATCGTCTGGAGGATCCAACAGTCCTATACACATATAATAATATCACTTGTATCAGATGCTACACTAACACACAATAGAAATACACTGACCTCAGGGCTATGTCAGGCATGGCTCTAGTCAACTAGGGTCATCTAGTAGGGATACGTATATAGATACACATTTACACTCAGAGTATATACCAATAAAACGTATATAATATATATATATGTGTCTATTAGTAATTGTACAAAATACATATATGTGTATATACACTAAATAGATGTATATAAATATATATTTATATACCAAAATACATATTTGTATCTATACCAATCAAATATTTATATATATGTATATTAACTAATCAGAGAATGTATATAATGCCACACTTCTCAAGGTGATCCCAAATGAAGTAGCAGTTAGTTCCAATGAGTCCGGAGCAGTCCAAATAGCTAGAAACTATATAAAGAATTCCAAAAATCAGGTTATGGCACAAATTTTAAGATAGGGATAGTGGGTCCACAACAGCCCACAGAGAACAAGAAAAGTACAAATTAGCTAAGCTCAAATAATAATCAAGTTTAATAAAAGAAATGGGTTGACCTAGTTATTTACAAAACTCTTATACTATAATATATTTCAATGACCTATTTAATCAATGCCCAATATTAGAAATATACTTATAGTTTTATTTATAATTTAATTTAAAATTATTTATATAAAAATCTAATGAATTGTGTAAAATAATTAACAACATGAAAAGCCAAAGCATTAAAGTCTAACAGAACTACTTATTTGGAACCCACTTTAGAAATATATATTTAAAGACCATCAATTTTATTATTATTATTTAAACAAGTCAAAATTCCTTATCTCTATCAAAATTTACGGTTGATTTCTTATACTTATATCAATGTTAGCTCAAGCCACATTAGGTCTAAAGACTAAGTTAAAACTCTACGACCAAAACAAAACATATACTGAAAGAGAGAGAGAGGCTCACCTAGGCTTCAGCTCTGTTGTGGTTCTCAGTGGCCAGATTAATGGATTGGACGGCGAGGCAAGGTTGAGGCGACGATGGCGTCGGTTGCTCGTCGACGCCCGATAAATGGAAGGAGAGGAGGGGCTCACCGAGGGAAGGTCGTCGACATGAACCAGTGGCCGGTTCCAACAAGGCACGGTGTCGAGAACTCGTGTGTGGTCCATATGCACGACAGTGGAGGATACGGAACTTGCTCAACATCGGGGAGCCATGGCGAGGCACGCAAAGGTGGTTTCCTCTGAGTCGGTGGGCGTTCAGCGCTGAAATCTCTGGTCATCAGCAAACGCGGAAACGGCGCCGAATAATGGCACTGCCGGGGTGGGAACCGTGGGGAGAAGCACGGTTGAGGTACATACGGTGGTTGTGGGATCAGCTTCGGCCGCGGGTGGAGAATAGATGGAGAGGGTGGTTCTAATGGTGATGGTGGTGGTGCTGGGGGTAGCCGGCCGGCGCAGCAGCCGAGCAGCAGCGACGGCCGAGCAGTAGCAGCCGGCGGCAGCAGCAGAGCAGCAGCGGCGGCCGAGCAGCAGCTGGGTCATCGTCGTTGGCCGCCGGAGGTGGGGGCTTGGCCGGACGGTGCAGGGAGGATCGGAGCAGTGGTGGGGATGCAGGGGACTGCTTGGGTCGAACTCCGGTGGGTCGGCCGGACCGGAGTGGTAACAATGATGAGGTGGTGAATGTTTCCCCCTCCCCCTTTTTGTTTTAGTTTGAAAAACAAAGGGAAGAAGAAGAAGAAGAAGAAGAAGAAGAAGAAGAAGGGAAAAAGAAAATGAAAAAATGGAGAAAAGAGGATGAAGAGAAATTTCATACGGTTGGGGGCTTGGGGCTAGTGTAGGTTTAGGGATTAGGTTTTCCTTGGGAAGAGTGGATGATGGAACATTAAATAGGGAGGGGTGAGATGAGAATGAAGGGTGGTGATGTACCCACTTTAATTGAGTGGCCAGGATTTGATATGGAGAAAATTCATACATGTGAGATGAGGGTGTTGACTAGTCAAAGCTAGGGGGTTGGTTTTCTTCATTTGGGTTAAACCAATAGGGCGTTGACACCAAATACAATAATTGCAAATTAGCCCTCCCCTTAAATTTGGGTATTTGCACAGACGCATGAAATGATAAAAATTGGGCGGGCGATCCGGTGTTCGGTGTTTTGAAGGGTCAGGGGCGCTGTATGTTTGGTACGGGCTTAAATAGTAGGGCATTGGAATTAACCGGGATTTACGGAATCAGATAAAAGGGTATCCTCAATTTAAATAGAAATAAAATGCCAGTTATGTTCTAAAATTAATTAGGAGTACATGGGACCAAAATTAGGTCGGGTCATCAATACCAATAGTGAAGAAGACTCAGAATAGAATATTACCCTAATTTGGGTCGCACGAAAAATAGGTCAAGATTGCCTCCAATTTCGATTGGAATGCACAACGATACAAAATAAGAATTTATTTAGGATTTAAATAAACGTCCGCGATGATTTTTGTGCGGCTAAAAATAAGGTACAGAGAGCATAATTATGAGTTGCAAAAATAGCAGAATGGAAGGCAGGCACGTCTAGGGCAAGATTGTAAAATTTGTTGGAAGACAAAAGTCAGGTAGCGCTCCAAATATCGAAGCAACGACAGCGCGCAATAATTAAATAAATTACGGCAATTAAATACAACCTCCAATAAATAAATTCTAAAATAAAATAATTAAATACATAATCCCCATTATTCGATCAGGTGTTCGTCTAGTGGCCTCTAGGTCAAGTCTACCAGCTCAGACATTAAGAACACAGTATATAATATAATATATTTAAATACACACCTCATGCAATTATCTAAATTAAATACAATATTGAGAAATAATTTAATATAAATACCACAATACTAATAATTATAAAAAGTTGAAAATACCCCTGTTTTCTGAATGTGGTAGTGACAGTAGAGCTTGTTGGTTTATCACAGCATCTCGTGGTGATCTTGTAGGAATCTCATCGCTTGCTGGTAGATCCATTACTCTGCATCCAAAATAAACGATAAGAGGCGCACAGGAATCAAGGCAGGATGCACGTCAAGGAATTAATTCGAATCCGAGATAGATGTCAAGAACGATTCAAGCAAGTGGATGAGATCCTAAAACTTATCATATTCTTACTGCAGGCTTGTTCGGTCCCTAAGTTGAAACCAAACAATTTAGTCGTTGACCTGCATGGGCCACCATAAAAATATGTCATGACCCGCACCCAGATGAATCGGGTACCGGTTCGCGAGTACGTCCAGCCTACGCCGCAGTGTCGGCGGTAGTACGCTGTCTAGACCATATTCATAGGTAATTTAAAATCTAGCTCATTCACAATATAAATAGACATGGATAATAACAGGAAATAGGAATGCTACGATTTCATAAGACAAAATGTGACATCCAAATCCATAGTTTAATACAGAACCAGAAGATAAATCGGGGACAAACCCGAGTACTATGCTGAAAGAAAAATACTAACTAACTGGCTAACTACTCCTCAAAAGTAGTCTCTTGAGTAGGAACCGGCTCCTCAAATGTATCATCTGCTACGCCATATGGGCCATAAAGGTGGGGGCATAGTCCTCATCATCGCCTAATATCAACGGATCCAGTCAGGAAAGGAGCAAAGTACCAATACACAACAAAGCTTAAACTAAATAATTATGACAAGTAGTAAAAACTGACTAAGTATCATAATAAGAATATGCATAATAAATAGTAAAATTAACTAAGAGTTAAATGCTATAAGTCAGAGACATGAGTAAAACAGGATTATAATGAGACAAGAAAATGGAACTGCAACAAGATAAAAAAACTATGTGTGTGTGATTGTGTATTTAGAATACATAGTTGGCATGTAGGGAGTTATAAGACTAATCAGGCACGTCATAGACGGCTATCAGTCAGGAATAATCGAGTATCAGGCTGAAGGTACAGTCGCGTACTCAACAGCTAGCAGTCAGGACAGGGAGAAGGGTAAACTACATGCCTCCTAGTATTCTCCCTCCCGACACGAAAAGCAAGACATGAAATCCAAATCCTAATACTAAGTGTAATCATCCAATGGTGCTAGTAGAGCAAGAAACTAATTACCATAATATAAAGAATAAACTTGGAGTGCAGGTACTTGCCTGATGTTTGGATTCCAACTACGGTTTTGTTCTCGAGAAATTTTCAAAAATGTCTCCGGATGCTGATATAAACATCACCATCATGCTCAGAAGGTGTCAAATAGCTAGAAACGCCTGTCCTTGAGTCCAATTTGGACACGGGGGCAAAAATAACAATTTTGGGTCAAAACGAGGTCCGTCTGTGGGCCCGCTTTGCACCAAAAAATGTGTCAGGGTCAAAGTTCTCCAAATCTGTCCAACTTAGTGTTAACAGGTTAGAAACGATGATACGAACCCAACGGAACTTCCAGAATTGGATTCCGATGAGCCGATCACAAAATCGCCCGTCGAGCGGGGCCTGTGGGGCCCACGACACGCGATTTCGTCAACGTTCTCAGAATTGAACCAAACTTGGGTCACAGGACCAGCGTATCGCTACGAGTCCGATGGCGCAAGTTTTGTTTTAATCCGACGTGTGTACAGAAGGTTTAGGGTGCGATCCAGAAAAGTCAGATACGGGACGTTGTCCGCGGATACGCGTTGATCCCGGTGTGCACGCACACCCGAATTGACTTCTGCGAAATCCCACACGTCCATATCGACGGCGCTCACGTATCTGTGAAGACCGCGTGCAACCAAGTCGTCCCGTTTGGCGGGGCGTACCCAGTTCCGGGGTGAAACGGGTCATTGTTTTTCCTGTTTTTGGATCGCGGTTCGCGATCGCCACAGGACGCGATGCCCCGAGCGGGTTGCACGGGCACCGAGAGGGTCACGCAGGCTTCGTGATGCAAAAGACGGAATCGAAAACGGGTAAACGAGCAGGGAGATACGCATACATGAACAGGGTCCGAAAAACCCGAAATCTCGTATCCGATACGTGTCCGACACGTGTCCGACACAGGGACTAGGGTTAGGGTTTGGGGGTTCTCAGGCGGCCGGAGGCGGGTCAGAGGGGGCCAGGGCAGCGGGGCGGCACGGGCGAGGGTGGCGGCACAGGCCGGCAGTGGCGGCGCGCCGGAGCGGGCGGGGGATGGCCGGCAGCGGCTGTCGGGCTGGATCGGGGTCGGGGTTGGCCGCTGCGGCGAGGGTGAGGAGGAAGGAGGAGGAGAGGGGAGCAGCTGCGGGCGGCTGGGCGGCCTCGCGGGGGTGGTGCCGGAGTCTGGCGGCGGCGGAGGAGCGGTGGCTAGGGTGTTGGGGATTCGAGGGGGCGGCCGGAGGCTAGGGTTATATAGGGGAGGGAGAGGGAGGAGTGGCCGGGCTAGGCGACGGGTGAGGCGGAGGAGGGGAGGTCGTGGCGAGGGCGGCGTGGCGCGGCGGCCGCGGGAGGCGGCGGCGGACGCGGGGGCGACCGGGTCGTGCGGGGAGGGGAGCTGGGTCACGGAGCGGGTCGCGGGTGCGGGTCGGGTTCGGTTGGGCGGACCCGACCCGACCCGTTAGCCCAATGGACTGGGCCGGTTAGGTGGGCTGGGTTAGGTTTAATTAAATAAATAAATAAATAAATAACTAAATAAATAATTAATAGTTTTTAGGTGATTAAAAATAGGTCCGGGGCCCAATAAATTCCAGAAAAATTATCCTAAGTCCAGTTTTTCATTTTACACCCAAAAATATTATTTTCATAATATTCTAATATATTTAACAACAAAATAAAAATTATTTAATTACCAAGAGCCTAGGTTTTAATTACAGAAAAATCCTGAAAAATTCCAGAAAATTGTGAAAAGTCCAAATTAATAATTCCTGAAAATCAGGGGGCTTACAGAAGTTCACGTCTGCCTGTGTAAAACTAGGCAGCGTATTCCAGAGGCGTGTCTCGAAGATGCGCCATCATTCCGCGCATTAAATGCAGAGGCGTGTCTCAAAGATCTGCCACCATTCCGCGCATTAAATGCAAAGGCGTGTCTTAAAGATCTGCCATCACTCTGCGCATTAAATGCAGAGGTGTGTCTCGAAGATTTGCCATCACTCTGGGCATTAAATGCAGAGACGTGACTCGAGCTCTGTACGAAGAACAGCTTTTGACGTGGCAGTCTGTTTGTCTTCTGCGGAGAGTAAGAAGCTCACGTCTGCCTGTGTAAAACTAGGCAGCATATTCCCTTGTATGCGTAAAAGCAGTTTACGCCAAAGAAATGGCACTAAATGACAGTCTGGGTCGCTGTGCCGTGCCATCATTATAGCCGTCATCTGGGTAATCGTACAGTACTCTTTGTCAGGAGTCAGACGTCAGGTTCACTGCATAATTTGACAGGCTCATTTCGGGGAATACAAAGCGTTCCTCGTATACTTCAATGCTGCATTGAACGCGGATGAGTTTTACGCCATAAAAGCGATGTAGCACCCTTTTTACGCTAAAGCAGTCTGGACATACTGTATTACGCGGATAGTCCTTGAGCTTATATTTTACGCTGTGCTCAGCGGAAAAGCTCTGTTTGCACGTCGACGGCTCTGAAGTCATCTTTTTACGCTGCCCAGCATCAACATGCTGCGTATAGCTATCCAGCAATTTATGTTGCACGATATCTCGCCCGTGAGAGGATGGTCGGTCCCGCAAGGACCTAAGCGATGACGAACGGACCTACGGGATCGGGGCATGACATAATGGTATCAGAGTAACTCGATTCTTTGTCCATTTTTTTGCCTTCAACTTAGAGATATCCTAGATATTGTGCTGCAATGAACGTTCTATACAAAAAGTCCATAGATATTCTCAAAGGTGCGCACAAAAGTTTTTTTTTTTCTTTCTTGTTGTTTGGAGATGTGATCTCGTGATTCTTGTTTTGCTTGTGTTTTCGATTGAGGATGGTGAGGGATGAGGACTATCGCTGCTCTGAATTTTGTAAGTTTCTCCTTGAGTTTCGAGGATGAAACTTTTTATCGGTGGATAAGTATATAGTGCCTCACTCCGCGTAGGCACTATGTACAAGTGATATTACTTTGCTTGCTCGAGCAGAAGCCTTCTCGAAGAGTTCTCGATCGAACCACAAGATGATTGATCTAAGTGAGTGGGCAAAACTTTATTCTCTAATTTTTGCATGCCTTAATAATGAATCTGAGTTTTTGTAATGCTTGTTTTCTTAATAAGATAATGTTCGCATTGGAAATGATAGAACGAGAACCTGCATGCTTAACAAGAGAACTTGTTTGCTTATCTAAAAAGATATAGAATCTTGCCATGCTAAGTCAAAATAGAAAAAAAAAATGTTGCATGCTTAGTTACACTGACACCGCTATCAAACGAACCATTGCCATGCTAAAAAGATAAGTAAATGAATTGCTTGAACAAGTCCCTTTGTCATATGCTAAGTAAGAGTAGAATTACGTGCTTTAGTAAAAAGAGATAGAAGAACTACTATCATGCTTGCATACATAGTGTAAAACCCCTTCCCAGAAAATCGTATATACCCTTTATTTATTAATTATTAATTAAATTGTAGTAATTAGGTCCAAATAGGAGAAATAGATTTTTAATAATTTTTATGTTAGGTGTTCGGGCACTTAGAGGACTTGTGGGACCATCAGGAATTTTTCGGAATTTATTCCATGTAGGAGATCCCTTGAGCAGTTGCTAGCCTAATGATGTGCATTACCCTAATCTATAAATTTTCTGATGTGTGAATATATATATATATATATATATATATATATATATATATATATATATATATATATACAAATATATATATGTGTATATATATATTTAATGAAAGAAAGCAAAAGAAAAATTATTAAAGTAAGTTACTATTCATAATAATAATATAATAATAATAACTTTAGTAATTATTATGCTTGCTCCAACCTTTAAACAATTGCTCAGGGGCTTTCTCAGCAACTAACTAAAGTGACCCACTTCAGCGAATAATTCCCTGAGGACTCCGCCCAATTTCTCCCAGGCCAATTCACCCGAACCCCCTTTGCCTTCCAAACCGATCCATCCATCTCTCTCTTTCCCTTAATATATATATATATATATATATATATATATATATATATATATATATATATATATATATATATATATATATATATAATTAGCTCCCAAAAACCCTAACCTATTTCCAGAACTCCTCTTCCCATCTAAGAGCCGTCACCGCAGCCAGAAAAGCCTCCCCAAGCCATCCAACCATCCCGTCGACGCCGACATCGCGGACTGCAGATTCCCACTCGAGGCACCTTCGCTCCGGCGCATTTTCCCGTTGACTCGCTCGACCAAACGCAGATCCGTTTTCATAGGTATGATCTTCCCTTAAACCTCTCCAATATCTGTTTTATAGTCAACCTCGGAAAACGTGTGCCCCTAGGTGGAAAACAGCACCCAAGTCAGCGCGAGCAGACAGAATTTTGCAATCGCAGAAACTTGCGATGATCACCCATATTGTCGAGTTCGTATCTCCCACCACAGAGATCCGAATTCGACGATTCTTTTTGATACCTGTAGATTTCATGACCTAGTTTATTTTCTGTATTATAACTTTGTGCTATTAGTTGCTGTGGACAAAATTGTAGTCGTCACAAAACTGCGCGCACCCACTTTTTACGGTTTTACAAAAGTTGGAGATCGGAGCGCGCCCCGCCAAACGGGACCGCCCCGCCTTGTGCCAAGTGTACCGAATGGTGCACGCAGCATAATCGGACACGTGAAAATTCGTGGGGACTGATTTGGACGCATGTGCGCGCCGGAATCAGGCCGTATCCGCGAACACATTCTGTGTCGCCACTTTTGTGGAACTCGTCCGTATTTTGTGCACGCTTGTCAGATTGCGACGAAACTTGCGCCACTGGACTCGTGGTAAAACGCTGGTCCTGTGACCCAATTTTCACACATTTCTGAGACGGTTGACCGGATCGCCAATTGGCGGGCCCCACAGTTGACTTTTTGGACCAAATTATGTTCGGCTCATCGGAATCCAAATTTGGACATACCGTTGGGATCGTATTGACATTTAGAGTTGTTTGACCCATAGTTTGTCCCATTTAGAGACTGTTACCCTCGGCACGCTTTTCGGTGCAAAGTGGCCCACATATGGAACCCGCTTTAATCCGAAAATGACCTTTTTGCCCCTGTGTCCAAATTGGACGTAAGGACAGGCATTTCTAGCAGTTTGATATCTTCTGAGACTATTGGTGATGTTTATGACAGCTTTTGGAGTAGTCGCTACCGGTTCCACTGATCCAGGGACTATTGTTGATATTCCAACATCAGGCAAGTGTACCTTGCCAAACTCTGCAGCTTAGTTATTTATTTTTCCTGCTATATATATATTACTGTGCATGCTCAACCTAGGACCGTGTGACGTACTTAGCGTCCGATTATCAGTCGGGTGCCGACACTGTACGCAGTGTTGGGTAATGTCATCTAGATATGGACATACGTGACACTTTATCTTCTCGTACTTGTCATACCAAGTACACTTGACCCAGGACACTGGACATTGATCATGAGACAGGATCTTCCCGAGATATTCGTGGTGATCCTGTATAGGATGCAGGACTTATAGAGATACTATATTCTAGATACATTATGACTTGTGCATTAGTTATGACCCCGCTGACATGGACGTGAGACGTTATGTTCATGATTTGTGGGGTTACATTGGGTGGGGAGAGACACACAGACTATAGGCTGATCATATATATACACCCCTATTATCGTGAGGCACAAGACTCTATAGCCGAGCTTGGCCCATTACTCATTACTACTGCTGCTACCCGGCTCCCCTACACAGAGCTTGTAGTATGCTTCAGCCTGAGCTCTAGTGCTGCTCTCATCTTGCATATCACTTAGCTGGTTATTTTAGTATTCCCTTATTGTCCATCTATTGCTGGAGATACCCACAGGCTACAGGTTGATTATGTTATGCCGGCTACTCAGTCTCCCGCTGAGCTAGACCACCTCTTGACACCCCTGCTACCGGCTCCCCTTCACAGAGCTTGTAGTAGTTCCAACCTGAGTACTGTTGATATTCTCTCTTGCATTTTATACAGATGTTACATACTTACCCTGCTTATCTCATTATTTGCTGCACTGTTTATATTCTGGCTTGTATTATTTTCTGTACCTTGCTATGTCCCCTGAGGACCTGGATATGGATTTTGTCCCCAGATTTTGCAGACGTGGTTTATCCCGAGGTTTACGGGACCGGAGCAGGAGCTGACCCAGGAGCTGTACCACCATCCGAGGATGAGGTCTTAGCTGAAGACTTCTCTTGGGCATTCATGTTTATGCTCAGCTTTTAGTATTTCTTTCAGTCTTTTATATTCTGGTCATTTGAACCATTGTACTAGATATTTATCGGATTGTTCCCCGAAGTACTTTGTGAGACTAGATGATGATTTACATTCCCTATTATTCTGTGGATCATATTTTATATCTTGTGTGGATGAGATTAGTTGTGCCATGATTGTCGTAGACTTGTTTTACAGCTTAAGTATGCCCCGATGGATCCATTATATTGAGTTGGTCCATCGGTGCGTACTGCTGGCCATTGCCACGTGTCTAGTCCCACGGTATTTTGGGACTGGGGCGTGACACATAGAGTTTACTCGCATATTTTCTATCGTACTGAAAGAAATAGATTGCATGATAGTTGTTACGAAAATTGATATCGTGCTTGCTAATATATGTTTTGCTTGCCAATTTTCCTATATCGAACTGCTATAAGTCATTGATTCGTATAAGCAGAGACTAATAGTTAGCCCTGAGGTATGGTCCTTGTGATCTAGTGGGTTGTGCTATTAGTTGTGTGAAAGAAGAAAATAGTCGTGCCTCATTCCCATGACCCAAAAATTTGGTGTCGATGCCTTGAGCCGTATCGAGATATTTTGAGCTTCTTTTGTATAGAGGGACATAATGTATGGAACGATATCATTGTATTCAGAGAACCTCGTGCCTAGACCTTCGTTTTGCATACTCTGATTGGACCCTTATTTGTAACACTGCCCCTCCGTTACGTACACGATCGGTTCGATGATAGCCACAACTTTAACGATGTTGCCTTGTGCGAGCGCAACCCCAGGATCGCATGACATGACTCGATGGAAAATGATATACTTCCCGCGGAAGTGCCGAGGCGTGGTAATTTGTACCCGGCGGGGGGCGAACGGGACCGCGGCCGATCTGGGCGTAACAGGCCCATAGCTCGGGACGACAGATATTGGCTGGCTGCTATGGTAGATTAGGGGGGTCTGCAAATCCTGGATGGCGGACATATACTCTGTTGTCCACAAGAAGGCCTGGAAATAGATTTGCCCCTGTCGGAGCAACTGGTGGAGTAGCCGGTGTAGTAGTGTCAATAGTGGCTGGAGTAGAAGAAGGGGTAGCAGCTAATGGCAATCCGGGAGATGTAGTAGCTCCTCCTACTGAAGAATGAGTATATGGCAGGGATAAACCATCCGTCGTATCTATGAACTCGTCCTTAGGTCGTATGCGAGAATCTGGGGTAGTAGACGTAGTGGACAGAGGATGCTGAGAAGATGATCCTCTGTGAACTTATCATCGTCCTCGTCCTCATCCTGCCATACTATAGGTAAATCTATAGCAAATAAAAAAATGGTGTCATCAAACAAATAATCATAAAGTAATGGTATGGTGAAATAGATAAATACTAGTGTGATGATGAAATAAATAATAATTGTGTCATAAAATAATTAAATAAATATCTAAGCTAATGCATATGTATATACGTACTAATCTTCTTCATCTTCCGAATCGTCATCATCTTCTGAATCATTTTCTGAATCGTCTTCATCTTCTACTTCTTCATTTTTATTTTTACTTCCACTATCAATATCACCTTCATCTTCGAATTCTTGTTCCTCGCTCGATACCTCCATATCAAATTTATCTTCTATATGAGGTAAATCTTCTATCTCAATCTCTTCGTCAACTCTATCATCCTCTACGGTAATGTCAACCCCCATACCATCAACACTGGTCAAACTCATATATACAAATTAAAGCATGACCACCTCATCCTTTTAGTATGCTAGATCCCTAACATTATATGTATTTCTAGCTTCAGTTTTGCATACAGTCCACCAATCTTTATTATTGTGTCGTCGACTAGGATTGCTCGTATAATACACTTGAACCGTTTGATTAGCCAACAAATGGTTCAAAACCTATATATCTTTTTCCAAATTTTATATCGAAAAACCCAAACTATTTATCAATTTTTCATCCTTGCTTGGGTGTTTTATCAAACCAATTATATTTAAACAGCATAATTTTTGTCTCATAAGAGTAATCCAGCTCCACGACATCTCTTAGTACACCATAATAGTCGAATTCTGGATCGACATCGTAAGCTTAACCCCTCATACATACTCCAGAATTCTTTGTATAATTAGCCTTCTCATCGAAAAATGATTGATTAATAGACTTATCAGTGGTTCTAAATTTGAAGCCATTGATGGTGTATCCATCCAACACTTTGTCCTCTTGCTTGGTCCGATAGCTAATACTCGAAGTCGTTCGTTCTGTAAGTCTGTACCATGATAAAAAATCTGAAATATCATGTATCATATAGACATTAGACAAAGATTGGTATGAATGCTAAATTTAGAATGCTTAATGTTTAGGATTCGTACATAATTATTGAACCACGACAGAAATTTTCTATCAACCTCTCTAGCAAGATCGTCTTCATTAATATTAGGTCTCTTCATTTTCACCTTAGCTCTAAAAGTATTGTGATAATAATGAGAACAGTTAGAGCAATTCTTTTCCAAGTATATACAAAATTGAAATATCTAGGAAAGATGTGTCGCTTAATTCTCAATATCTTACATCTCTTTTATACCACTATTTAACAATATATACTAATGAGCGGCTTTAAACTCATCGTCTTTCAACCAACGTACTTTAGTAGCACTTGTAGGCTTCCCTCCCATATTGAAGATAGTGTGGATTACACTATTCGGGACATCAACCCCACCGTCATCATTCCTTGGGGCTCTATTATAATTTATTCTGACATGAGTATCAAAGTAGATGGAGCAGATGTTTGAAACCTCCTCAATGATATATGCTTCAAATATCGAAGCTTCTACATGAGCCTTATTGCCAATATTCTTCTTCAGGTGATATAGATACCTATATATAATATATTGAATCTTAGAATTATTTGAATAAGAAAATTATTAGTATAAAGAATTTATACCTCTCAAATGGATACATCCATCGAGAATGGACGGGAGCACCAATGCGTGCTTCGTATGCAAGATGAATCGGCAAATGCTCCATACTATCAAAAAAATTGGGGGAAAGCACCCTTTTCTAACTTACACAATATAAATACAATCTTCTCATCAAGTTTTATATATTGCACCGTCAACTTGCTTGAACATAAATCTCTAAAGAATATAGATAATTCGGCCAACGGAGTCCATACTTGATGAGGCAACATCTCTCTCAGAGCAATAGATAGTAACCTCTCCATAAACATATGGAAATTATGACTCTTTATCCCTGTCAGCTTGCGTTCGTTGAGATCAACACATCTTCCATATTTGACATGTAGCCGTCAAAAAATCTCAAATTTGACATCCAGTTGCATATTATCAATTTATCCTCCCTACTCAATGTAAATGGCGCTGGAGGCTTGACCCAATTGCCTTTGCCACTTCGTTTTAGGTGCAAATTTGAACGCCTGCAAATAATTTCCATGTCCTTTCTTGCTTTAACATTGTCTTTTATTTTCTCCTTGATATCTATCACCGTATTGAAGATATTGTCGAATACATTATTTTTGATATGCATGACATCAAGATTGTGCCTTTTGAGATTGTCCTTCCAATAAGGTAAGTCCCAAAAGATACTCTGCTTCGTCCAATTATGCCTATGTCCGAACCCTTAAAAGTGATCGACCGATATTGGATCTTCAATCACAGTCGATAATCCATCTACCTCTTTCCAAACTTCGTCTTCTGTCAGTCTCAACGAAGTAGGAGATAGTTCAAGTTTACCAACTCTAAAGGCATATTTGTTCCTTCTCCACGAATGCAACATTTTTTCTCTATTCTGGAGACGGAATGCCTTACTCTTTTCCATACATATCGGACAAGACAAAGTACCATGAGTACTCCACCCCGATAACATCACATATGCTGAAAAATCATTGATAGTCCACATGAGAGACGCTCTCATCTGAAAGTTCTGCTCCTTCGATATATCATATGTTCGAACGTCGAATTGTCATAATTATTTTAACTCATCCACCAACGGCTGCAAGTAGATATCGATGTTCTTCTTTGAATTTTTTGGATCGGGTAAGATAAGCGTCAAGAACATGTAAGAAGTCTTTATGCACATCCACGGTGGTAGATTGTAAGGATTCAAAATCATCGACCAATAAGAGTACTAAGATCTCGACTGTCCGTGTGAGCACCCTGGTTTTTATATAGGATTTGTTCGGTATTTAATAAAAAAAATTTATTTTAAATATTTATTCGATAATTTAATTGAACTTTGGAAACTAACCACCATGGTTTTAAGATCTTGAGTGCAACACTAGCAGTTCCCTTCCAACCAACCAAGCATGCTCAACTTAGACGAGTCAAATTAGGCACTTGCCATGACTGTCCCTCACAAATTCGCAATCACATGCCTTATTTTGGTCGCACAACTTTCGCGACACAATTACGAGAAAACGATGATTAATTGACCCTTTTTTTATGGCGTACGATTTTAACACGCCACACCAACCCATTGATTCCAACTAAATCCATGCTATGAGCCTAACTGGTCCTATTACGCACATGACATGAGTTGCGTTATTCGAACCCCTGCATGCTTCTAATATAATATTAAGTAAAAAATAGAATTTATGGATTTATTTAACGAATTTAATATTTATTCGTATTTAGTAAATATCTTTTGAATTGATATAAATTTGATTGTAAATTATTTGTTGGAGGAAATATAAATTTCCTAGAATTTTTTCAAGTGCCTAAATATTTTTAAAAAAAACTTATATATAGTTATGAATAAAATAAAATAAAAGAAAGAAAAAGAAATAAAATAAAACCCATTAACCCAAACCCAAGCCCACTAACCCGAAACCCAAGTCCTAACTAATCTACCCAGATCCTCACCCGTAATTCCTCCCTCATCTCTCACTAACTATATATATATATATATATATATATATATATATATAGGCATGCTAAACACTACCCCTAAACCACACCACCTCCACCATCACCCACACCTCCACCCAGGCAACCACCCTGATACCTCGCCGACCGTTGTCGCCATGCCGAACCACCGCCGCAGTGTCGCCCACAGCGCCGTCGCGCCTAGCAGCAGCAGCCGCCGCAGATCAGCCCCCGCGCGCACAGCGGCAGCAGCCTTGCGCCCCCTCCCCCTTCGCGCGTAGTTTTCTTCCTCCTCGTCCATCTGTTTTGCGTTCTAGCTTTGCTGGTATGTTCACAATCTAACCCCCTAGGATTTTCTTCAAGTGGAACGAATTTAGGCCCCCGGATTTGATCAAAAAAAATGACCGAAAGTTGGCCGAAAAACTGTTCAAAAAAGTTTAAAAATTCAGTACAAGTACCCATGTTCATGTCCTTTCTACCAACTCGTTAATTATTTTTAAAATATAATTGAAAGGACTTATTCACAATATAATCAAGATTTTTACTGTTCTTTTAGTTTTTATTAGTTTGCTTTGTTGGTTAAATTATTCTAATTACAAAACGACCAAAAACTTATTTTTAAAGAACCCAAAATCTCTGATATGGGGTGCGTTCTGCCAAACGAGGCCACATCATCATGGGAGAATTAAACCAAATAGTGAGTAACGTAAATGCGGACGTGTGGGCTTTTGCGGAACTTGATTTGGACATGTATGCACGCCGTAATCAACGCGTATCCGTCGAAAATTACCGTATCGGGCTATTCCGACACCTCGCCATAACTTCGTGTGTACTCGTCAATTTGCAAAGAAACTTGGGCTATTAGATTCGCAGCATTACACTGGTCCTATGACCCAAATTTGGTTCGAATCTGAGAACGTCGACGAAACACCATTTTGTGGGCCCCACTGTTCTATTTGACGAGTAATTTTGTGACCGGCTCAGCGAAATCCAGTTCTGAACGTTCCGTTGGGTTCGTATCATTGTTCTAGACTCGTAAACACTAATTTTAATGAATTTGGAGAACTTTATCTTTGGCATATTTTTTGGTGCGAAGTTGGCCACACGTGGATCCAGCTTTGACCCAAAACTGTCAATTTTGTCCCTGTGTATAAATTAGACTTATAGGTAGTCAATCCTAGCTATTTCAAGTATTCTGAGAATATTGGTGATATTTGTTTCAGCATCCGGAGGTGTACGTGCAGATTCCACTTTCTCAGGAGTAGTTGACGGAGTTCAAAACCCAGGCAAGTGTACCTTGCCAAACTTGCAGTAGATCCGGTTATATTATTTGCTTGTGTTTCTTTATATATATATATATATATATATATATATATATATATATATATATATATTGTCACGCCCCAGTCCCAAAATACGTAGGACTAGGACACGTAAGCATGCCAGCCGCCTGTATATATAGCAACTCCAATATATGGAAACCATATATACGAGCGTGCGCTGTATAATGAACAATAATTCATAAGTGGTAAAATAAATTACAAGTCACAGGGTAATATCTAAATCTCATCCACAGAAATCAAATAAACATGAATAACCAATAACCAAGTAACTAGATCTCAATAAAAAGTATCTAAAGAATGACAGTCGGATGGAAACAAATCTACTGCCAAAATAGAATATAAAAATGAACCATATATACACCATATAAGAACAACGTCTAACAATCACGAGACTCGAAGAGAAGACCTCCTCGTAATACACGTAACATGTCCGGATCTGCGCTCCTGCGAATACTCAGGAACATCTACACCTGGCAAGGGACCAGGTCCTCAGAGGGACATAACAAGATACAAAAAAACAACATGCCATGTATGTAAATACTGAATAAATAAATGGGGTGTGCTAACCATCTAAGTGAATGCAATTTGAAGACCTGGTAGTACGCATGGGAATGTGTAGCTAGACATATGCTGACGTAATTCACCAATCGTCATGACTGACTAGTATAGGTGTCATATGCCCCCAGACGCATGGGCACTCTGCAATCGACCATCTCCGAGGAGCATGGTACGAAGGATAAAAACCCAAGGAGGGGGGTGTCCCACATGCCTAATAGATGTCTTCCCCGCCCAATATAGATGTATAAGTCGTGAAAATGACGTGGACACACTACTAGAAAAAGCGGGATTAGCGACGTATTTTAGCGACGTCAAAAGAAACGTCGCTAATAATATATAAATTAGCGACTCATTATAAACACGTCGCTAGACGTCGCTAAATGGCGACATTTAGCAACGTTTAGCGACTTTTAATACGATTTTAAAAGATAAGTCGCTATAAGTTCAATTAAGGTCGCTAAACGTCGCTAATATGTCTAATTTAGCGACGTTTAGCGACGTATATAGCGACATTTAAACTCAAAATATTTAGCAACGTGTTTAGCGACGTCCTTTACGTTGCAAATATTTAATTTAGCGATATTTTTTATTGGACGTCGCTAAACGTCGCTAAATTTTGGTTAATTAGGGGTCGGTTTCATTTTTCCCCGTCAGTTGAAATTTCGATTCGAAAACAAATTCCCCCCCCCCAGCTCCGTCGACTGCGACTACTCCGGCAAGGTATACTCTCTCTCTCTCTCTCTCTCTCTCTCTCTCTCTCTCTCACAGGACACATGTGACATTGACACAAATACGACACACACACTGACACAGACACAGACACGGCACACACACACACTAACACAGATACTGATCTGGATCTAGGGTTAGGGTTAGGGTTAGGGTTAGGTTTTTTGACATGGGGTTAGGGTTAGGGTTAGGGTTAGGTTTTTTGACATGGGGTTAGGATTAGGTTTAGGGTTAGGGTTAGGGTTAGGTTTTTTGACAATGTTCATGCATGTGCGATCATGTAGAGATCAGATTTTAATTTCTTCTTTCAAGTATAAAATAAATAAATAATATGGATCGATGAATAAGAAAGAAAGAACATAAGTGTATTTATTTACACTTTTGCAATATATATATATATATATATATATATATATATATATATATATATATATATATACATACATACATACATACATACTAATTATTTGATTTTGTGGTTACTATTCATTGGTCTAATGGAGGAGGGGAAGAAATGATGGCTATTATTGAATCCATGTTCATATGTCATGACTACGTATATTGGGTGAACAAATTAGAACTAATTCCTGAATATTCGTACAACAACTGATCATGTGATCAAATTAATTAGAACGCCAATTATTCGACCAGGAAGTGTATGATCTAAGCAACCGTCCTTAATTGTGCCCCAAGAATTTTGAGCTCTAGCTACTTCCTCGTTCCACTCCCAATATATATAGGGGTTAATTGCCGAAAGCAAAGTACTGCGGAGTTATGTATCTCAGTTCCTCACCCTACTGTCAGTTTCAAGAAGTGCCTAATGGTCTAAATAATATGACTATAACAGTTGAATTAGCTAAACGAAACTTACAAATCAGCTTAAATAAATAAAGGATTAATTTCAACACTTACTGAAATCACTAGCTAGCAGTATGAAGAGCCTCTAATGGAGCAAAGATATCATCGCAGCATGCATCATTAAGGACATGCATCTCAAGAAACTTATTGGCTTCGGCTGGAGCCTACTACACTAAAATCCGGACACTGACACAGAAGTGGGTTAAGGTATAGTAGTAAAGTGGTATTAAGATATTATTTGGGTAATGTTATATATATATATATATATATATATATATATATATATATATATATATATATATATATATACTGCTTTTTCCATAACGGACACTGACACAGACACAGAAGTTAATTTTGCATGTAATGATTTATATGATACATACTGTCAATTTTGCAGAAGTATCTAGAAATGGATATAAATTACTATCTGCGTCATCGTTCGTGGATGTACAACCGTCATCCTGATGACATGTGCGGTGTGCGGGATGAATTCATTGAGGGTGTACAGCAGTTCCTGCAGTTCGCCAAGGCGTTCCCTCAGTACATGGACGGTACCAAAATTAAGTGTCCATGTGTGAGATGTCGCAACAGGAAATATCATCCAGAAGTGGAAGTTACATATCATTTATACTCGAAGGGCTTTACGCCGAATTACTATCAGTGGACCGCGCACGGAGAACTTGTATCTCTAGCATCGGAGTCGGAGCCCTATGTGGAGCCGTATATGGATGTCCAAGACCACGATGCTTACGACGACGGGTTGGTGAACATGGTTTATGATGCGGCGGGGCCTTGTTTCAATCCTGACAATTATGATGCGGCAGGACCTAGTTTCAATCCAGACAATTATGATGCAGCTGAGGAGGCACCGAATGCCGATGCTGCAAAGTTTATGGAGTTGCTTGAGAATGCAAGGACTCCACTATATCCTGGTTGTGAGAACCATTTACCGTTGGAGGTGGTTACAAGATTATTGAGCATCAAGTCCGATTTTAACATGTCGCAAGAATGCTATAATCGACTGCTCGATTTGATTATAGAGATCTTGCCCGAGGGTGCAAAGTTGCCTAAAGACTTCTATCGATCTAAGAGGATGGTGAGATCGCTTTGGATGGGATACGAGAAAATCGATGCATGTCGCAACGGGTGCATGTTGTACTACAAAGACGACAAGGATGAAGATGCGTGTAGATTCTGTGGTGCTGATCGCTACAAGGCCACTGTTAAAGGAAAGTCTGTCGGTGCAAGGAAGCCTACCGATTCGATGCACTACTTGCCTTTGACGCCGCGGTTGCAGCGGTTGTTTATGGTTAAGGAGACTGCAAAAAACATGAGTTGGCACAGGCGAAAACAGATCGAAGGAGTATTGGATTATCCATCCGATGGAGAAGCATGGAAGCACTTTGATCGAGAGTATCCACATTTTGCCGAGGAAGCGCGTAATGTCAGATTGGGGCTCTGCTCTGACGGTTTTACACCATTCAGACTTTCGGGCTCCCAGTATTCGTGTTGGCCTGTGATCGTCACTCCGTACAATCTACCGCCTTGGATGTGCATGAAGACTCCGTATATGTTCCTAACCGTTATTATCCCGGGTCCGAACAATTCGAAGAGGAACATCGATGTGTACTTACAGCCTTTGATAGATGAGTTGAATCAGCTGTGGAAAGTAGGTGCCAACACGTACGATGTTTCTAGAAAGCAGAATTTTCAGATGAGGGCAGCACTTATATGGACCATCAACGACTTTCCGGCCTATGGAATGTTATCGGGATGGAGCACCCATGGTCGTCTCTCATGTCCGTATTGCATGGACCGTTCTCAGGCTTTCCGTTTGAAACACGGAGGCAAACCGTGCTTCTTCGATTGTCATCGACAATTTTTGCCGAAGGATCATCCGTACCGGAGGAATCGGAATGCTTTTCGTGCGGGAGTTGTGGAGAAGGCCAATCCACCTCCAAGGTGGCCCGGATGCACGATATGGGAAGAGGTAAAAGATTTACCAAGTGCTATCGAAGAGCCTGCTAAGGGGTACAAGTGTGACAGATTTGGTCGCACCCATAACTGGACGAAGAGGAGTATATTCTGGGATCTGCCATATTGGAGCACCAATCTGATCAGACATAACCTTGATGTCATGCATATCGAGAAGAATGTGTTTGATAACATAATTAATACTGTAATGGATGTAAAGGGGAAGACGAAAGATAATCCAAAGGCCAGGTTGGACTTAGAAGACATATGTAGACGTCCTGCATTGCATCTGATAGAGGAGGGGAATGGAAAGTTAAAGCAACCTAAGTCAGTTTTCTCACTGGATAAAGAGGATAAAGGTAGACTTTGTAGGTGGATTCAGGGTCTAAAGTTTCCAGACGGGTACGTGTCGAACTTGAGAAGATACGTCGACCTCAAGGAGAACAAACTAGTAGGTATGAAGAGCCACGATTGTCATGTATTCATGGAGAGGTTAATTCCGATTGCATTTCGGGAATTCTTACCGCAGGTCGTTTGGGACCCATTGACAGATCTGAGCATATTCTTCAGAGATCTTTGTTGTACTAAGTTGCTCGTCGATCGTCTAGAAAAGCAAGAGAGGGACATTGCGGTAACACTATGTAAGCTTGAGAAGGTGTTTCCTCCAGGATTCTTCGACTCTATGGAGCATTTACCAATTCATCTTTCCTATGAGGCACGTGTTGGTGGTCCTGTCGGTTATCGGTGGATGTACCCCTTCGAGCGTCATCTGAATCACCTAAAGAGAAAGGTAAAAAATAAGGCACGGGTTGAAGGATCTATTTGTGAAGCTTATGTTCTCGAGGAGATTACAAACTTTTGCTCGACGTATTTCAAACCGCATGTTGCTACTAATAGGACGAAAGCTCCCAGAAACGACGACGCATATAAGGAATCTAATGATGCAATACTCAAAGTATTCAATGCATCCGGAAAGCCTTCGGGAAAAATGAAGAAGAGATATTTGAATGACGATGAGCTAAGGGCTGCTCAATTGTATATATTACTCAATTGCGACGAGGATGAAGTGGAGAAGCTAGAGGGGTAAGTAATTAATACGTCCACGTTTACATCATCTCAATGTAATAGTATAAGATACTATTATGCTACTAATTAGCAGTTGCATCATTGTTTTTCAGCACATATAATGATGAGTTGAGGTCGGTTAGACCCTACATAACAGACGAAGAAGTAGAACAAGAAATGAGATGCCATTTTCCTTCTTGGTTGAGCGCATATGTAAGATACTTGGTAATTACTTTTTATTTCTGCACTTGTAAAACAAATAACTTACCATCGCTACTTTGGTATTTAGGTCGATCGTCTAATATCATCCGAGACTGAATCTATTAGGACTCTAGCCAAGGGACCAATTACTGCCATAAAAATATGGCCAAGTTTCTGTGTGAATGGGTTCAGGTTCAAGTCAACAAATGCTCCTATCAGAGACAGCTTTCTGGATCTTGATTCCACGAAAAATAGTGGTTTGTGTATCAAATCTACAAACTACAAAGACGTCAATCCAGGCAATAATTTTTTTGGCATCTTACGAGAGATTGTGGAGTTGACATATAATTATGGCCCAGAACCTGCTAATATCGTGCTATTCAGGTGTGAATGGTTCGATCCGATTCAAGATCAAGGTTGGAAAATTGACAAGCATGGCCTTGTGGATATAAACTACAAGCGTAGATATCAAGGCTACGAACCATTTGTCCTATCAAGTCAGGCTCAGCTCATGTACTTCACAACTTATCCTAGACGGGGGACAGCAAGGTCGGATTGATGGGCAGTATGCAAGACTAAAGCTAGAAATACCTTTGACATTGACGAAATAGCTTATCAGGAGGACGATCTACCTCTTGTAACAAATATTATAGATGTGGACTCAACGGAAGTTACTCATTACACGAGTAATAATGTAGAAGATGTAGAATTATCCGAAGAGGACGACGAAGTAGATGAAAGTGAAGATGAGGAAGAGGAAGAGCAGGACGAGGAAGGCGAACAAGATGAATTTTCTGAAGATGATTGAAAATATAAAATATTCCATGTAGAATGTAACTATATTTGGACTGTAAAATGCTTTGAGATATGTATCACATTTTGACATTAACGAATATATGTATTATATTTTGACTGTATAATGCTTTGAGATATGTATCACATTTTGACTGTAGAATGTAGTATATATTTGTGTTTCTCTATATTCATCATATGTTGTTATCAGATATGACAGGACGACGCGGAGGATTCGGCAGGTCCCGAGGTAGACAGAGTGCCACTCCGGTACTGCCTACTGTTGGTTCCGGATCATCGTCGCCCAGTACTCCAGTATATCGAGCAGCCACATCTCCGACTGCGACGACGTTGCGTGGCATCACTCCTGGGACGAGTAGTTCCAGGCGTGATAGTACTCCCTCGTCCAGCGTTCCTCCTGCTGACGGAACCATGGAGACTGATAAGCATGTAGAGGAGGTCGTGCCGACGTTGTCCCAGCATCAGCAAGATCCTCCATGCGCACCACCGGAGGAGACGAGGACAGAGATTTGGGCCGACGGTACAAAGTAAGTCAATTAGATGGTTTAGTATATATTTGTGTTTCTCTTTATTCATCGTATATTGACTTTTTCAGTAATCTAAATTATTATTTCTGTATAGATATCGTCCATCGTCGGTTCAGAGACGCTTGGGCCAATTTCTGAGGAACAACTACGGTGGCCCTTGGATCAACTACTCTGAGGCTCCGGAGGAGAGGAAGGCATTCTGGTTTGCGCACTTCCAGGTAAAAGTATATTAAATAAATCCTTTAATTTATGCATATTCGTGATGCTAACTTAATGAATTATTTATTGTAGCAAACGTATTTTTATCCTCCGCACCGGACCGAGTTGATCGAGCGGCTCTTTCCTACCGTTGCCGCCAAGCTTATCCGAGATGCTCTGGATGACCAGAAGGCTCGTGATCGTGCTGGAAAACCGATCCAAGGTTGGATCACGCCTGAGCAGTGGACTGCGATGAGGGCTAGATTCGACGATCCGAGCTACAAGGAAAGGTCTAAGAAGGCCAAGGCGGCTAGGCAGAATGCTGCCAAGTGGTGTGGTGGCTCGATTCCGATGACGGAACATTTCCGTCGTTTGGTATGTTTTTTCTTTTAAAATATATTATTTTAATATAAGTACCATAAAATGGTACTTGGAAAAAATATTTAAGTTTAGTAATAAAAAATATATTTTTAACAGGTACAGAGGGGTGAGGATGCAAACATGGTGACCGTCTTCTTGGCCACCCATCACAAGGACGAAAATCTCATTGATGAGAGGGCCTCACAGACCTATATAAGTATTACTTTACTTTGTGTTTATTTTAATATAACTTAGGCAATTATTGAGTTTCCAAACCTTTTCTAGGCCGAGTATCTTAGGCTTCGTGAGCGGGCGACTGCTAGTGCACCTACACCTGGAGAGGCTGGTGCTTCGTCGCAGCCCGGTCCATCTCCGTCGGCGGACGACCTGTGGGTGACCGCAGCTGGTGGTCTCCAGAGGGGTACATACTACGGTACGGGCTCCTATGGCGCCCCGGTTGCGACGCAGTCATCTAGGGCCTCCCCGACAGCTGTGCATTCCACACACCCCTCGCAGTCGCAGCCCTCGCAGTCGTCGGCCAGAGTCCAGGAGGCCGTCCAGGAGGCCGTTGACCGTCAGATTGCGTCTCTCCGTGACGACTTGCTGCGAAGTATGGAGGACCAGTCCCGGTCCCAGCCGTAGGCGGACGATCCGATGCTTATCGCACGATTGGATATGCTCGACCGCAGCATGACGGAGCTACGAGAATTGACAAATGATATTAGAGCCTCCAATGATCGCAACATCATGGAGCTGCAGGCGTCACAGCTATCGATGGGCGAGAAGCTGACGAGGATGCATGCGTCACAACTATCGATGGGCGAGAACCTGACGAGGATGCAGGATTCAATGGGTGATAGCAGTACGAGGCTGTTATCTACCCTGGATTCTTACAACCAGCGACTCGCAGACTTGGAGCGGGCACGGCCGCCGCCGACGTCACTGCCTTCTCTATCGACATCGGTGTCGATTCCACGGGACGAGTATGAGGAGTTGTTATCCTTGAAGCGCGCCGCTGGTCAGCCTCCTGCAGATCCGTAGTAGTCTAGTTATTTTTATTATTATTTATGAATTATTGGTACTTCAACAATAGACATGATGTATGATGCTTCTTGTGGTCTTTAATTTTTTAGTTAATTTAATTGGATTATATAGTTATCCATATTTAATTGGATTGATACTTCTTGTGGTTTTTAATTTAATTGGATTATATAGTTAACTAGATTGAATCATGTTGGTGTGTATGATGAAGATGCTGTAAAACTGCAGGGAATCACCAATGTTTGATTCTGGAATTTTTTTTTTTATTTTTTTTTAAAATTAGCGACGCTATTAGCGACGTGTAGCGACGCTTAGCGACATTAATTTACGTCGCTAATTACGTCGCTAATCAGCGACGCTGCAAAACGTCGCTAAGTTCGTCGCTAATGACGTCGCTAAAGTCGTCGCTAAGCATCGCCAATTGCTGACATGGCAGTATAGCCAGGTCATTAAAGACGTCGGTGTAACGTCGCGATTGACGTCGCTAATCAGCGACGTTTAGCGACTTTACTAAACGTCGCTTTTTAGTGACTTGGCGTCGCAAAATGTCGCTAAATTTAGCGACACATTAAAGTCGCTAAAAACGTCGGCATAGCGACGTTTAGCGACGTTTTTGGTTTTAGCGACTTGGAGTTTTCCGACTGATTTAAAACGTCGCTAACTACGTCGCTAAACCTAATTAGCGACGATTTATTGTTATTTAGCGACGTTTTTAGACGTCGCTAATTTGACTTTTTCTGGTAGTGACACCTCCTACTATGATGCAAGTCTCAATAAAATAACCAACTAAGCTAAATACCGTTACACGAGTTGCTCACACTGATGGCCAGTCGCGCATGAGGCACGCGTCCCTACATGAACTCACTTTGTGACGTGTAATGATACGTGTCAAGGCCTGGGAAGTTATATTAATAACTTCACAACTTTTAGGTGGGTCTACTAGACACTAGGTCAAACACAAGTCCTAACGTCAACGCCTTCGTTGACTGCACCCAAGTTTTCTCGGACGTGCACATTTATATAATATTAAAATAAATAAACATGTAACTAACAATAACTGAATTTAAATAGTACAACAAGACAAGGTATACTTGCCTGGCAAGAGAGCTGCAAATATAACGTCCAGATGTCAAATGCCAAAAGTCAGAAACTATGGCCTCAAAATAAATATCTCCGGATGCTGAAATAAACATCACTAACAGTCTCAGAAAATATCAAATAGCTAGAAATGCCTGTCCTTAAGTCCAATTTGGACACAGGGACAAAAATGACAGTTTTTGGTCAAAGCGGGGTCCACATGTGGGCCGCCTTGCACCGAAAAACGTGCCAGGGTCAAAGGTCTCCAAATTCGTCAAACTTAGTGTCAACAAGTCCAGAACGTCGATACGAACCCAACGGAATGTCCAGAACTGGATTCCGATGTGCCGATCACAAAATCGCCCGTCAAGTGGAGCCTGTGGGGCCCACGATACGGGATTTTGTCAACGTTCTCAGAATCGAACCAAACTCGGATCACAGGACCAGCGTATTGCTACGAGTCCGATGGTGCAAGTTTCATTTTGATCCGACGTGTGTACACAAAGTTGCAGCGTGTTCTAGAATAGGCGGATACGGGACGTTGTCGGCGGATACGCGTTGATTCCGGTGTGCACGCACATCCAAATCAACTTCTGCGAAATCCCGCACGTCCGTATCAACGGCGCGCACGTTTCGGTAAAGACCGCATGCGACCAAGTCGTCCCGTTTGGCGGGGCGTACTCAGTTCCGGGGTGAATCGGGGCATTATTTTTCCTATTTTTGGATCGCGGTTCGCGATCGCCACAGGACGCGATGCACCGAGCGGGTCACACGGGCATCGAGAGGGTCACATAGCCTACGTGTCACAACTGACGGAATTAAAAATGAAACTACAAGGAGATAGAACGGGTTACCTGAACAGGGCTCCGTGGAAACTGAATTTCCCATGTCCGGTCACTGTGTTATGTCCTGGTTGTTGTGTCCGGGCTGTGTCCAGCTGCTGAGTATAGTGGAGACTCGCCGAGGCTTCGTCGGAGGCGCTCAGGCGGAGCTCGACGGTCAGCGGGGCGTCCGGGCAGGGCACGGCGCTGCGGCTAGGGCTCCGGGGTCGTCGGCTCGCCGATGGAGGAGCTGGATTGGAGCACGGGCTGAGACGAGGGGAGATGTCAGGCGGAGGGTGGATGGGCGCTGGCCGGACAGGGAGTGGCCGAGTGGGGGTGGTGGTGAAGATGGTGTCTCGGGGCTGCTCTGGCGGGTCGGGTGGTCGGGGCTCCAACCGGGGAAGAGGGAGGCTGAGGAGAGAGGAGGAGCTGGGGAGATCGAGGGGTCGGGGGAGGTGGTGGCATAGTGGTCGTGATGGGTTGGTGGTGGTGGCGAGTGGCAGCCGAAGTCGAGGGGTCGGCAAGGTCGAGGGGCTGAGGGTGAGGTGGAGTCGAAGGTGGTGGTTGGCGGCGGGGATGTCGGGCCAGAGGAGAAAGGGGGGTGGAGCTCTCCGGCGTGGGGGGGGGTCGGCTTGCCGTGGGGGGGAGGCGGAGGTCGGGGTCGGGGAAGGAGGGGAAGTGGAGGGGGAACAGGGAAGAAGAAGAGGGGGAGGAGGAGGAGGTCGGGATGGCGGGCGGAGCTCACCAGCGGGGGGGGGGGAAAGCTCGCCGCGGGGGAGGGGAGGCGAGGCTGCTCCGGCGAGGGGGGGCTCGCCGCTCCGGCGGGGGTCGGCTGCGGGCTGGGCTTGGGTTAGGGATTAGGATTTTTAATTTCTTTTATTTTCTTTTACTTTTGTTTTCTTTTATAGAAAAATAATATAGATATTTTAAGTAAAATATCTTGAGATATTTACAAGATATTTTCGGGATATTTTCGGGATATTTTCAGGTGGGTCCCACCTCCAAATGGACGGTGCAGGTTCACCGGCCAATGAGGGGGTGACACCTCGCATTGCAAATGTGCAAAAAAGTCCCTGTAATTTCATAAATTATGTAAAAGTCATATTTTGGGAAATTGTTTGGGAAAAACGCCTGATTCCTGAAAATACTAAAATTCACAAAATTGAAGGAAAAAGCTGTGTGAGGGTCCTGAGGGGGTGGGGGTGAGCCTGGGCAGGGACTGGGCCTGGTTTTCTTGGGTGATACGGGCCATCGTATTAATTAATTAATAAATACTGCGTACGGTGTTCTCTAATTATTTAGAGGCAGGTAGGGCCATAATTTTAGTACGGTGTCAATACACTAAATGTAGTATACTCAGTGTAGAATATTAATATATTTTTGTCTGGGCAAAACAGGTGCATGTTGGGCCTCTAATGGCTATTGAAACAAAGATGGGTACAGGTCTAGGAATTTAAATACGTACGTTGGTAACGATATTTGTGCGTCTAATACGAGGCTCATAACATAGTATCTGGGAGTTGCACAAAGTGTAGGATAGTAGACTGTCACGTCTAGGAGAGGTATGTGAACTTTGTTTAGGGTTAACAGTCAGGGTAAAGCTTCAAATAATTCGGTGATGGACGCACAAGTCAATAGGATATGTAAGCAAAATAAATTAAAATATTGCCATAAATCCTAAATTGCTAAAAATAATCCTAAAATGCTGGAATCTGGTCGAGGGGGTTTACATACATACACATATATATATATATATATATATATATATATATATATATATATATATATATATATATATATTTTGTGATGTGCCAGCTCAACCTAGGACCGTGAGCCGTTGCTTAGCGTCTAAATGAGATTCGGGTATCGACGTCGTACACGGAGTCGTATAACGTCACTTAGAGAGTTGATTCCATGATCCTATTTTTACATGCTTGCTTTACCAAGTATGCCATATCGTAGTAAACTTGACACTATTTCATGTGACAAAATCTTTCTTGAGTTAATTATGGTAATTCTGTATAGGCTTACAAGATTCGTGATATGAGACTTGCATATTATATGGATATTATTATAACTCGTTGTACTAGCTAGAGGTCATGATATTGCGTGTTATGGACATGAGACATTGTGGACATGAGACGTGAGGTTACATTGGGTGGGGAGAGACACACATGCTACATGCTGATTATGTTATATATATATACTATATTACTGGAGGTATTTTAATCTCTGTACCAGAGCTAGGCATATTACTGGCCCTATGAGATACTACTTGCTGCTATGGGCTCCCTGACACAGAGCCTGTAGTGGTCTTAGTCTGAGTACTAGTGATGTTCTCATTTGCATTTCACTTAGCTGGTTACATAGCTTGCCATGAGGATCTGTCTATATTTACTTGCTGTATTTTATTTTGGCTTGAGTGTTTATTGTACCTTGCTATATCCCCTGAGGACCTGAATCCGAATTATGTCTTCAGGTGTATACGAGGAGAGCTATCCCGAGGTTTACGGGGCAGGTGCTACTATTGGAGACGTACAGGTTGCAGAGGACGAGGTTGTTCCGGAGGACTTCTCTTGAGCATACAGTAATCTCACCATTCATTTATTATGCTTAGTGTTCTTAGATATTTGATCTTATAGTGACTTTTGGATATTGTACTTAGAGTTATTTTTCTTTCCATTTTGATGATGGGTTGTTCCTCGTGACATTATTTATATTGCTTTGGTTGGACAGTTCATTTTATATTATTGCGACTGGACTTATCTCTTTGTAATTTCGTTACTTATTATGGATGGGATTAGATATATAGACTGTGACAGGTATTTGTAGAACATCTATATGTATTACAGCTTAAGTGTACTTTAACGGGTCCATTAAATTGGGTTTGTCCATTGGAGTTGTGCTGCTAGCCATTGCCACGTGGCTAGTCCCTTGGTATTTTGGGACTGGGGTGTGAAAGTCCGAAAGGAGTGAATCTTTTAGAACATAAATTCAACCGGATATTCCTGGGCTCTGCAGCAAATTCAAGATGACACAGATCAAAATGTTTCCATGCCTCTCCATCGGAAGGATGAGATAATTCTCCTTCATCTATCTTTCGTTCCTTGCTATGCCATATCATATGTTGTGCTGTATTTGTGGACATATACATCCTCTACAGCCTCTTTGTGATCGACAAAAATTGCATGTACTTGAAGGGACACAACCTTGCTCGGGCTTGACTTTTTTTTGCCCCGAATTGGCTTGTACCGGTCCGCATGACAAAAATACATTTATCTTTATCATTGTTCTTCTTGTAGTACAATATGCTACCGTTTAGACAATAATTTATCTTTTCGTATCCTAATATGAGTTTTCGTATCATCATCTTCGACTTGTATAAGTTTTTAGGCAACTCCTTCGATCCTTTTAGCAAGAACTCTCTAACAAACTGAATTATCAGGTCGTAGCATTCCCGCGACAAGTTAAAATTAGACTTTAGGTTCAATAGCCGCATCACCACCGACAGGACAAAATGAGAATCACAACCCGAATATAACAGAATATAAAAATTCTTGAACATATCATAGAATTTCTTCGCATCAGGATTAGGATCCTCCGGATCAAAACTTGGACCAGCCGCATCAAATACCAACTCACGCGTCAGGTTTCGCTGTCGATATTCAAAGTTATCTCCGAGAGTGGACCCTTCTACCTCCGTATTGAAGGAGGAATGATGATATTGCAAAATCAAAGGTTCTTCTTGAGCCATCCACTCCTTGTAGTTTAGTACAAAACCCTTCTTGTATAGATGCTCCCTCATGAGATCTACCTCTTTGAATGGTATATTACGATATTTGACACAAGGACACTTGATGAGCCTTCCATCCATGAAATGAGGCTGACTACGGGCGTATTTGAGAAATTTCTCAACTTCTGCCATGAAATCATCTGGCAAACCAATCCTACTCTCATGTCGTCGATTGTACATCCATGATCGGTCAACTAAGTATCGACTCATTGATTCTGCATGTACCATATATATTAATTCAAACAATATGGATTAATTAGATTCAAGATGAGTTAAAATATTTGCTAAAGGATTAGTTAGTTAGGATACTTGATGAAGAAGTCTCATAAAGAACTAAATATTGTAAAAGCTAGAGTTAAGATACATGTTTTACACGTATCCAAAATCATACTTCCTCGATACTCATCCGAATATGGCCGATACATGCCTTAGCATAGTAAAGTTTTAAAAGCAAGTAAAAAATAAACGTATCTATCACATGTAAACTAATCGGCAAGGGTGACTACTATTTCATTCAATTTTAAAACTACTAAGAAACAATACTAGAAATACTTAAAATTATGCCTAAATGTATAAAATATATTTTCTAAAATGTTATTAATTTATTAATAATTAATTGTTTTCCGATACAAAAAATCTGATACTCCGATCCATAACCGACGATATGGCCGATACTGCGATTCGCAATTCTATATCTACTTCTAAGTACTTAATTAGTACCTAATTATAGTAACTACTAATTACTATTCATATTAGTACTCTAAGTGTAACTATAAACAACTATAATACATTCAATTTTTTGATCGGTTTATTTGCACTTTTTTTGGCTAATATATATAGTAACTAAAAATACCAATTTTTTTAAACCGAACCGAATAATGCCCACCCCTAACTGTGACTGTGTCCGTGTCAAAATCCAGATACAAGAACCAAAATCGTGTCCATGTCTGTATCGAGATAAAAAAATTGGTAATCAACACTACGTTTGTGCCATGTGTCCGTGTTTGTGTCGTATGTTGGTAAACCTAATTCAATTTCAAAAGTACTAAGAAGTTTAACCTAAAACAAAACTATCAAATGTGTCGTGTGTCGGTATATGTATTTGTGTCATGTGTCTGTATCCAAATCATAAATCAAAATAACCTAGTTAGGATCATTACTTCTTGTTGTGGAGGATGGGGCTCCGCCTAGGCTGTCTGACCAGAGAGGGGGATTTGAGGAGGGGGCCGGAGAGGGGAGTCGAGATGGGGCGGAGAGGGGGCTGGGGCAGAGAGGGGATTGAGGAGGAGGAGTAGGAGGGTCGGGGAAGAAGGAGGATGAGGAGAGGGGAGAGGGGGCCGAGGTCGGGGGTCACAGTGAGAGGGGGTCGCCAGAGAGGAGGCCGGCGCCAGGGCCGGGGTCGGGGTCGGGATCGAGAGAGAGTGAGTGAGAGAAAGATTGTGTAATTGAGAATGAGGAAAAATAAAACACGTTCTAAAATTTTAATATTTCGCAGCGACGGAATAATCCGTTGCTAGTCCGTCATTGAACTAAAATCGACGCTGCAGTGGCGGACTAGCGACAAAAAATTAATATAGGTTGTCTACATAATCAAATTAGTCGTTATTCCGTCGATTATCCGTCGCTGACTCCGCGACGAAAAATAATTCGTCGCTGATATCCGTCGCTATTTTCCAATATTTTTGTAGTGTGTGTGTGTGTGTGTATATATATATATATATATATATATAGTTAGTTAGTTAGTTAGTTAGTGTGTGTGTGTGTGTGTGTGTGTGTGTCCATTTTAACTTTTGGGGGATTGTATGGGTTCATAATCTCCTTTTTACTAAGATTTACTTTATTTACATATTATAAGGACATCAACATGGAGGTATAGTTAGGTTCCATATATGGGTTTTTTTAGAGGTCCCATGTCCTCAATTTATTTATTTTAGTTCGATATAGTCTAAGCTGCAACAAAAATGCTATTTGTCACCCAAAAATATTTGGATGATATCATCTTCCATTATGTAGTATCTGGCATGGCCGCATATAGAAAATTTTAATATTAAAATTAATATTAAAATTAAGTTTAGTATGTACAATAAAATTAAAATTAAAATTTATTAACATTGACATTAATATTAACATGAAAAAAATTGACTAACTAATTTTTTGGGTTAAAATTTCAATTATGCTATTGGTCACCCAAATATTTTTGGTGATGTCATCTCCCATTATGTAGCATCTAACATGGCAGCTGACATGTCAAATTTTAACCTTTAAAACTAATCACTCAAATTTTTTTCATGTTAATTTTAATATTAATTTTATTTTTAATTTTAACTTTAATATAATGTTAATATTGATTTTAATGTTGATGTTAATTTTAATGTTAATGTTAAAATTTGTCATGTCAGTTGTCATGTCAGATGCCTCATATTCGGAGATGGAATCACCCAAATCTTTTGTGTAACAAAAATATTTTTTGTTAAAATTTACAATGCCAACTATCAAATAATGGGATATGACATCACCCAAAAAATTTAAATGACAAATAGCATACTAGGAGCTACAATCATGGGTGGACACACTATAGGACATGTGGGGTCAGCTGACCCCACTGAAAAAGAAATTTTTACCCAATATGGCTACTAAATATATGTACACATTGGACTTGTACTTCTTAAGCAATAATATGATTGTTGTTTAATCTTACTTCTTACTTATTATTAAACTATATATGTAATTTGAAAAATATATATGTTTTATATATATATATATATATATATATATATATATATATATATATATATATATATATATATATATATATATATATGTGAGTACGTGCATGCTTGATGTTTATACACATGGTTGTTGTTTATTATCTTCAACAAATGATTGTTGTTTATTCATTATGACTGTTGTTAATTACATTTACTAAGACTGTTTTTTTTTCCACTATGGCTATTGTGCTGATATCAGTGGCAGATCTAAGATTACAATCCAATGGGGCACAATCATAAGGGAGTTCAGGGGGCAACACCCCCAAAAAAATTTTGTGTATAATAATATAATATTGTATTAAATAATATTATTTATATATAATAAAGTATTACATCTCACAATTGTTCTCTATGAGTTTGATACTTTGAAAGCGTTTAACTACAACATCATTAATACTACTACTAAGCAATAATTTTTCTTTCATTCTGAAGTATGCATGAAGCATAGTTTCTAAAGCATTACATGAAGCATAATTTTAAAACAGTATGTATATCATAAATTAATTATTATTATTAATATAATATAATATAATATAATGAGGCTTCAAAATGGCTCAAAAGTAAGCCGTCTAAACCGAAAGTATATCATCAATTAATTATTTTTAAGAAACTAATATTACATAAAAATTATTCAATTTTTTTTAAATTTGTTATAAATAACACTACAAAGATTCGAACTCAACCAACCAGAGATAATACCTCCAACATTAACCACATGAGTTAGAAGAAATATTTGTTTATAATTAGATAATATTATGTAGCTAATCGTTTTTAAAACTCTTTATAAAAAAGTATAAATATATCCATAACTAATTATAATTAAAATATAATCATTTATATAACAAATTTTAACTAAAATATAAAAATATATATAATAAATCTTAATTTAAATATATTGATATTTAAACAATTTTATATTAATACCAGAAGAAAATTTTTATTTTACGTACAACGCACTTGAATTTACTAGTATATATATATATATATATATATATATATATATATATATATATATATATATATATATATATGTGTGTGTGTGTGTGTGTGTGTGTGTGTGTGTGAGCGAGCGCGCGCTCTCTTTTTCGCTTACATCTGTCATTATTAATGTTATGGAAAAAAAATGAGCACGCACACATGGACGGAGCTGCCTTGGCCAAAGGGCCCCCCCCCCCCCCCCGAAAATAAATTTTAAAAAAATCAAGTTTAATGGGTTTTCTACATTGGTTTCATGTATGTGTGAAGTTTAATGGGTTCCCTGCATTGGTTTCTTTATCAACTTCGCGTATACGATACTGATTCTGAATTGTTCCTGCATTTGTTTCATGGTCAGTTCTTTGATATTTTTATATATGATTTCTACTATGCTAAGAAATTACAATATTTTAATATCACCACACGTTTTAAATTAAAAAAAATTTGGAAGCATTTCCAATAACATTAATTTTGGATTAATTTGAAAATAGAATATCAACAAATTGAATTATAGGCTCTCTCCAATCCATTCTCACATACTTATTATTCTTGCACACACACAGACACACAAGTGGAAGGTAAAGCTTGTACATGTGTGAGAGAGAGGGAGGGAGGGTGGCCATAGGCACCACGTAAGGGGACATGCAGAGAATAGCCCGGACCGAAATTAGCGGCCGGCCCTCCAAAAGTAGCAAAATTGCACGACCATACATAAAACACTCCCCTTCCCACTACAAAATAGCCACAACTCCTCCTCAAATCCTCTTATTTGCAGATTCCCCCCCCTCCCGGCTCCCCAAAAGAGAACAAAAGAAAATAAATATGCAATTGCTAGCTTCGAAGAGGATCCTCATCCCTCTATTTGTCCTGTACCACCCCCTCCTCTTCCTTCAAGTCCTCCTGCCCTTCTTCTCTGTGCCACCATTTACTCATCCCCGTAGCCTGTTTCTGGGGTGTACACATATACATTGTACGTGAGCGTAACGTCGACGATGAAAGGAGAAAGAGGAGGGAAGGCGGGGCCGGGGATGAAGAAGGGGCCGTGGTCGGCCGAGGAGGACCGGCTCCTGATCGAGTACGTGAGCGAGAACGGGGAGGGCAACTGGAACTCGGTGCAGAAGCGCACCGGGCTGGAGCGGTGCGGGAAGAGCTGCCGCCTCCGGTGGGCCAACCACCTGCGCCCCGACCTGAAGAAGGGGCAGTTCACCGCCGAGGAGGAGGAGATGATCGTGAGGATGCACATCGAGATGGGCAACAAGTGGGCGCGCATGGCGTCCTTCCTCCTCGGCCGCACCGACAACGAGATCAAGAACTACTGGAACACGAGGATCAAGCGCCGCCAGCGCGCCGGCCTGCCGCTCTACCCTCCCGAGATGTTTCAGCGCCCACAGCAGCAGGACGAGCTCGTGCCGATGTTCGCGGGGGGGTCGGTGGGCGGGGAGGCTCTGCCGGCTCAACCGAGGGCGGTGACGATCGGGTACGGGCTGATGCCGATGCTGCCGCCGCCGCCGCCGCCGCCTGTAATGCCGAGCTGGTTCCTGCAGGCGGAGCTCCCTTCAAGCCAATTCTTCGGCGAGGTGTCGGGGGGTGGTGGGGGGCTGATGGATGTGCTCATGCAGGAGCTCGATGGCGGCGGCGGAGTGCAGCAGTGTGGGGACATGCTGTTGTTGGAGGAACAAACAATTGCTCAAGAAAGGGACGACAATGGAGTGGAGAATGACAAAGGTCCCATGGAGCTGTCCACTATGGCTACGTTGAAGGACTCTCGTCGCAGCATTGGTGAGCCGAAAATAGCACTATATTAATATTAATATTAACATTAATATTAATATTAATATTAATATTAAAAAAAAGTTCGAATGATTATTTTTTTAGGATAAAATTTATATCACATAAAAAAATAATTTAGAAGGACAATTTGAAGAGATTAATAGTATTATTCTATGAATACGTCTGGTTTTGAGTTCTCATACATTAATAAACTACAGAAAACTCGATTGGAGAAGGAATAGAGGTCAAGAACGGAGTATCGAGCCACGACGACATAACGACACTGTTCGATATGATCATCTCCACTCCTCCATCTGTGCCAACGGTGACCCCTTATTGGTACGACGACGATCATGTTGGCAATATGAGCAATGGAGAGCAAGCATAGGTAGCTAGAGAGAAACGATCATGAGTTCGGGCTAGCTAGGAACGCATGCAGCAGATGTTAAACAGTTTGGTCCCTTCCCATGGGACAACATGCCTGACATGAGCTGATAGTTAATATTATAAACTATATAAGGACATGCAACTCTGTAGTCTGTACTAATGTTCGTTTATATTCCTCTACATAAATGAAATTTTGCTGGGCCATCTTGATGTCATCATTTTGCTGAAACATTTGTGCCATTTCCAGTAATATTTTGTTTAGGTCCTTATTTGATGGTAGAGTAATGCTATTATCCCCTTTCAGAGATTGTAATCCAAAGCTAAGAACATCCAAAATAGATGGAATGGGACTGAAGAATACTGTCTTAATTTATAATATAAAAAATAAAGCTAGAATAGATTGAATCTGTATGAAAATAGTAGAAAATGATCCATCAACATACAATAGTTTCTTTTGTGATAAAGATGAATGGTCAAAAAATAATATGAAATGTAGAATCTATAAATTGGAGTTCCAAATTGAATCTTACTATTCTACAAAACGAATTTCTATATTATGAATGTAGAAATTTTCAGACCCAAACTATAGCTTCTGCAGCTGGGACGCGACCATCATGAAGCTTCGATTGGATCTTATTATTCTACCAAATGAGCTGCTACATTCTAAAAATTGGATATGAACCTTACTATTGATGCTCTAAGGACGACTCGATGGCACATGAACAGAAAAATAATATGTACTACACTAGGACTGTTTGGTTGTCCGAAAATGGATTGAAACCGAAAAAAAATTGCAACTCAGCTGAACTTTTATCAGTTCAGCTATTTTTTTGTCACAAGTAAAATATCAAAACTTTCCTGAATTGACAAGATGCAGTTCGATGTCCTCCCAAATTTTAGTCACTTTCACTTCCAACCTTTTTTTTTTTTAGACTTCCCACTGAATTGACAGGATGCGGTTCCTGTTCCCCCAAATTTTAGTCAGTTTCACCTCCAAACCCTTTTTTTTTCAAAGACTTTCCACTGAATTGACAGGATGCATTTCCTATCACCCTCAAATTTTAGTCAGTTTTACTTCCAAATTTTTTTTTAGAGGAAACTGCTATGAAGTCAAGAGTAAAGAGAGAGAAGGAAGGGGAGTTTCACTCCAGTGAACTGTGTTAATGATTTCAGCCACTGATTATTACGGGCTAATGATTGAATAATGAGCTAAACCTGCATTTGAAATTATCGATCAATAAGCAAATAGTCTTGGTACTTGTGAAGTATGAGAAGTATCTGGCTGAGTTCTTCAAGATGGAACGAAATTATGTGAAGACATAACTTCATTGACTTCTTCAAGATGGAAGTATGACAAGTTATTTATGTTAAGACATAAATAACTTCATTGAGTTCTTCAAGATGGAACGAAAGTATGGACTGGAGAAACAATATTTCTAACCCTTCAATCATTCTAATTGTAGAGAAGAAGACAATTAGTAGAAAGAAGAGCATCTTGCCATAAATGATTTGGATCTTGCATTTGAATTGGCATGACCCAAGGGATCACCTCTACATGAAGAATGTGTGCTTTACTTTGCTTAATGGCCCCCTCCCCCATGTTTCAAGCAAAGTTCTTTTGTAACTGCTGCTGCTAATAACCTTTTAAGATCATCTCCAACTCTGTTGTGAGTTTGTAAAAAAAACAGATTTTTTCATATAAAGGAACGAATTTTGAGGCAATTGTGACTAAATGGATAGTTTTGCAAAAATTACAAACAAAGGGATGACTCGCCAACTTAGTTGGCGAGCGGTGGTGTGAAATGGGGAGAGGCCGCCATCTCAGTTGGCGGGTGGAGTGTTTGGTGTAGGCCGCCAACCGAGTTGGCGTGGGGGTGAGGAGATAACAGCCGTTGGCTTCTCGGGGTGATGGGCGGGGAGGAATTATAGTCGTTGGCTTTTGTGGGGGTGGGGGGGAGAAATTATAGTCGTTGGCTTTTGTGGGGGTGGGGGGGAGGAATTATAGCCGTTGCACAACGGCTAATGCAAGCTTCTATATATTTTCCTGCCTCAAGCAAATCCTCCAGCATTCTCGCTCTCTTCCCTCTAGCAAATCCTCCAGCACTCTCTCTGTCTCTCTGCCTCTGCCTCTAGCAAAGCTTCCAGCAATAATAAAAAAATTTGCCTGCAGTCAAAGTTTATTTCAGTTTCTTATACCAAAAGTTCTCAACCGTCATGGATCGTGGCGTAAGAATTGTATGCTCGCACGGTGGTAAAGTAAATGGGTTAAATTACGAAGGAGGAGAAAGCCAAAAAAATTCAACTTATCCGAATATTAGTTTTGAAAATATACGTAATCATATTATTGAACGTTGTTATATTCATTACGATTTTATTCTGAAGTTTATTTTTGGTTCTAATTGTTTTTGATAGATAGTGAAGATGCATGAAATTATATTCTTGAGATTAATTCACAATCACAGTACATAAAAATATATATTATTAAAGAAATAGCAATATTAGATAATAGAAATAGTGAATATTTTTCTGAATACCAGCATGTTAGTTCGGGTGCTAGTCCTTCTCAACAAATTGTTTCATTTTTCCAAGAAGGTCATTCATCAGTTGAATCTAACCATGATGATGATAGTGACAATGACGATGGAAATAGTGATGATTTAGTTGAAAATGTAGATTATATGGTAGATGATGATGTTGTAAAAGCTATCACTGATAAAGTATTTAAGGGACAATTATTTCCTAGTCGTTCTCACTTTAGAAGCTTTATAAGTAATTTAGTAATTAAATATAATTTTAGTTATTCAGGTAGCGTTATGAATAATGCTCGTGGAATTATATATAGTTGTGATCAACCGAATTGTAATTGGAGAGTATGTGTCAAATCCATTGGAAATAGCGATATAGTTAAAGTTAGTACATCAGAAAATCGTCATTCTTGTTTAGGGAGACTTAGTACAGGACGTCATCGACTAGCTACCGGTGCATGGATTAAGACCATGATAATTGACATTATTAGAGATAACCATTCATATAATCCATCACAAATTGTTAAAGATATATATAGGGAGCACCGTATACAAGTTAGTTATTCCAAAGCCTGGAGAGCCCGAGAGACGACATTAACTGAAATTAATGGTAGTTATGATGAGGCATACGCTAGTCTTGGGGAGTATTGTAATAGAAGTATGGAGACAAATCCAGTTAGTACACATTTTATTAAAATTGCCGAAAATAATAGCTTTCAACAAATTTATATTTGTTTTAAGTCATTTATTGATGGGTTTTAAAGGGGTTATTTACTGGTTATTAGTACTGATGCTACGTTTCTTTCGTCTAAATATCAAGGTATCTTATTTATTGCTTGTGCTCACGATCCTAACTATCAATTATATCATATTTCTTATGTTGTTACTGAAGGTGAGAATAGTGATTCTTGGTCTTGGTTTTTAAACTCTCTTAAAATATCTTTTGAAAGTTTTTTTTAATGATTGGAGTACAATTTTATTTATATCCGATAAGCAAAAAGGATTAATAAATGCTATTCGTGTTATTTTTCTGCATCTCCTCATTTTTTTTGTATTCAGCATTTTAAACAAAACATAAAAAAAGTTGCGAAATAACCAGCATTTCAACACTTGTTAGACTCGCTTGCTAGATCATATAATAAAACGGATGCAGAGAATATAATAAAACGGATGCAGAGAGTGTGTTTGATATAATTAAAGCCGAGAACATAATATTGTACGATTGGCTTATTGGTGTAAACGATGAAAGTCATCGATTTGAACATTGGATAACAGCGTATGCTCCTTGTCCTAGATTAGATATTAACACTTCTAATCTTGCTGAATGTTTCAACAACTAGATTAAGAAATTACGAGATAAGCCAATAACAATACTTCTCGACAATATTAGAGCCAAGATTATTACACTTCATGACAATCATAAAAAGAATGCTGAAAATATAGACACAAATTATTGTCCGAAGATGTTACAGACTATGGCTTGTATTATCAAAGAGAAGAATCACCTAGAAATATTAGTTATTGATAGTTATAAGTTTGAAATAATAGACCGTGCAATAAGTAGAACATATATTGTTAATGTCACGTCCCGATCTCCCGCAGGCAAATCGGTCGTTCCCGCTAGGCGGGAATCACCCTCGCCAGCGCTCCCGCGGAACGATCGCTTAACCCATCCGGGCGTGATGCCGCACGAGCGTGAGCCACGCCCGTGCAAGGCCATGGTTCATTGGCTGGCGGCAAGAGTTCTAAGCCACAGAGTCGCACAGATTGTCCGAGTGCAGCGGAGTTTAGGAACGCATAGCGATTCGGTAACAGGTTCACTGAGTCGACAAATATAGCGGAAGCATAGAAACACAAGTTGAAGTAAAGCAAGCTCTTTTATTGATATAAACTTGTGTTACAGGCGGCATATAGCCGAGATTACAAGTCGCTCAAGCCTCTCTCTCTGAAACAGTAAAAGCGTGCCAAATGGCTACAACTGTGGAATGATTGTACAGGCGATGTTCAGGCGACGCTCCAACATTATGTCTTGTATATGTGCTTCAGTTCCGGACGCACCGTTGCTTTGGAGTGATCTTCACGCCTAAGCACGCACGTTAGAGGCATCCGCACCGAACGAGGTTCTCCCGCACCCTGCATATCAAACTGGTGGATTATCAGTACATTGAATGCACTGGTGGGGAAGCTACTCGCCCGTTCGACAAATCCAAACACGTAATACAGGTTCCGTGCACAACTATTAAGTTGTCTTTCTAGTTGCCTTAGGATCAGTTTCATGCAAACATTGAATAGCCTAACGTGTCGGACAGTGCGCCGTGCGATGTTTGAGGAAACACGGCGAGACTTACCAACTTACCATCTCCTTCCCTGTCCAAGGCAAACATTGAGGCAAACATGTTAATTCAAGCACGGGCAAGTATAAGCATTCAGGAGGCAAGCATATGCAAACAGGAGGGTCATTTTAACATGATCGTTCAGTGTTTAGTTGTTCTTGATGCGATGCAGTGACTCGTACGCGGATAGCCGCTAAGCGAGGATGACTTATCTATATGAACACGGTCGCTGGCAAAGCCATTATGGACGTAGTCGAGGACAAGGATAGCATGCTACGCGTGTACACGAGGCACACGAACACGATGCGTTATAAGCTATCCTCCCTGCACATGAGACTACACACGAGCTCCATCCGGACCGGATCGGCCCCAGTGCCCCGGTGACCGTCCGTGGAACTAGTCCGCGACATGCAAGTCAGGGCTAACCAATCTCAGGCAACACGATTTAACCAATCTCAGGCAACACGATTTAATTAGACCAATCTCAGGCAACACGATTACACGAGATACACGAGAACACGCGTGCACTAGAACACAAGAACACGAGAACACGAGTGCACGGGAACACGAGTACACGAGTATACGGGATACTTGAATCTTGGTTCTGTACAATAACTTGTCTTGATGCATTCCCCTGGTTCGGGGCTGCCTTGGTGACCTAACGGTCCCGGATACTTGCAGGTTCGTTCAGGCACGGAACGACTACGTAGTAGTCTTCCGGGGTTTGGATGAAAACACGGTAATATACAAACAGACAAGCATGCGTTTCTAAGGAACATAAGCAGGCACGTTGCTCGGACCCGAAGGTAAGCCGAGAGTTAAAACCGTTAGGGGACTTAGCATGCGAGGGTCTGAATACAAGCAGTATTTCATTTTCCATGTTCTAGCAAGCAATATGAGGTGGGATTATTCCCTTAGCTAGGTGCGTTGGATTTATTAGCATGCAGGGGGTGATTCACCTAGCGACTAGCATGTATACTCCAGATTTTATGTGTGCTGGCTAAGCAAAGACAAGTTCACCGTAGCCACCCACCTTAGCGATGATTCGCCTCGGTAGAGCGATACGTCTGAGCGAGCCTCTGAAAGTCCAAGCCGGATCCTGTAGGGACAAGTCTGGATATCTTTTGCTTCTCCTTTGAGGCAAAGCGGGTCGGGACAGTTGCACTTTTTGCCGTTTGAAACGACAGTCCGCTTGAGCAGAACGGGGTGTTACAGTTAATATAACCGACAGATCTTGTACATATTTTAGATGGTACCATACTTATATACCATGTATACATACATATTTGGTTGTAGATATTGCAATATTATTATTAATAGTTTTTATCCTCCAGTATTTTCGACGGAGACCTTGAGAAGTGTATACGCACCAAAAATGGAACCAATTTCAGTTTTCTACAAGATCCAAGATCCAAGATCCTTTGGTTAGAGGAGAAATTGGAGTACCAGATGTAAGATGCAAATCCTAGACCAAAGAAGAACTGCATCAAACCCCGAGATTCATCGATGAGAGATCTTCGTTGCAGTAATTGCGATACGATGGGACACAACCGAAGAAGATGTACTAGTCAACCGAGAGAGTAAAATAGAATTGTTCAATACAAACTTAGAAATATTGTAATAGTGAGTTTGATAATGAAAGTTGACAAATATTACAATCAAACATTGTTACAAATCATACTTCTAAATATTCATCTGCTCATCCTCCTCCTCATCTTGCTGAGTCTGGGTAGGCAGCGGTGCTGATGGAGTCGAAAAAAAATTATGTGAATATCTGGTAGCTTTTATCTCCAGTGTCCTGGTAACTAATGCCCGCTCCAACATACTCGTGACTAGGGCCCCGCTCCAGCATAGTATTGGGAAATGTCTACAGCATATTGGGGAATAGGTCTCGTTCCAGCAAAATATTGGAGAATGTCTACAACATATTGGTGAATAGGTCCCTCTGCACCATCCCTCCTACGACGATGAGAGTATCTCTTTCATACAATACTGGTCGGATAGTCTGGTGGAAGACATGATTGTACTGAAGGCATTTCAGGTTCCCGCCCAATACTGAGATTATCAACACGAGTCACAAGTTCCTCCATAAGAAATCGATTTTGTGGGGGAAGATTTCTCTCAGGTTGTTGCAAATATTGTTGGTATACACCACTCTAAATTATGAAAGATGTAAATTAATTTTTTTTATCATAACTATGTATATGTAATTTTGAAAGTGTAATAAAGTCATACCAAATTATGCATGCCATCGACAAAATCACGCAAAGTAGAATCATCTACGGATCTACCCTTGAACCTTTGCTCCTCATATTTGTATACTCGGTTGCTCATAAGAGGGCATCCCCACTATTGCCTATAATCCAAGTTACCAATGTCTGCATAATGTAAACAAAATTTTAGCAAACTATTTATACTAAATCAATACGAATAATGAGTAACTTAGAACTTACATTCATCACCAAATCTAAGTCCGGAAGACATATCCCTCACACTATAATTCTCGAACCAATTATTCCAATCAGCAACGAGACCAAGGATTCGTTGTATTGCATTTGCTAGCTCATAACCGACAGTCGGTGGATCATCGAAAATTATTTAACTCATCCCGAATTGTCGATGAACATGGTCCGCCAGATGGTACATGGTGAACCGATCATATATAATATAAGATCTGTGTAAACTAAATGAATAAGATGTCCTCTTGATTTTTGGAGCATCATCTTCATATGTGTAAGGTAACCAGGTAACCTATTTAATGACATTGTATCAAATAGATATGATATTTCTCTACGATCATAACTGTAATAATTTAAAGATATTTATCATATAATTAAATAATTACCTCATGATACTTCAGTGTATCAAATTGGCTACGATAAAGTGATACACTCTTGTATTGGTAGTGTTGGTAATCCACTACATCTATGGAACATCGCATAGCAACCAAAAAGACTCCAACATCACTGAAAATGCTAGTAACATGACTACCAATATAGAAGTGCTCGTAGGACCAGAACTATAAAACAAAAATATGACATTAGTACAAACAAAATTTGTATTCTAATCTAACTAATTTAGGTCTTTTATTCATACCTGAATAAGTAAAACACATCCACAAATACTATTACAACTGGTTCTCACAAATTATGTCAAATTTGCGTATAAAATGTTAGAGTAGCAGCTCCCCATGCATGCTGAGTAGGTTTTGTCAAATTATCCAAGAATGGTAGAAGCTGGGCATTTACCATATTTTTTGATGCATCGGAAAATAGAATTGCACCACATAAACAGAACAAATACGCTCTAGTGCAACGAATGACCTGAAAATATTAAGTGTTATATAAACACTAAATTAAGTCATAAACAAACTTACTAATTAAAATACATACCCGCATTTCATCTACATCAACCACCTCGTCAAAAGTGTGATATAGGTCCATGAAGTTGCCAAGAAGCCATGTAAACTTCACAAAATGGCTGTCTATTATACCAGATGGAGGGAAAACACTGAGATACCTCCTGATCAGATCATATCCCTTTAAGTGCGGATCAAAATATATAGCGTCACCTTTAATAGGTAACCCTAGTATATTTGCCACATCAAATAGGGTGATCGTCATCTCGCCGAATGGGAGTTGGAAAGTGTTGCGTTCAGGCCACCAACGCTCCACAAGACTTACAACTAGATAAAGATCGTGGATTAAATATCTAACCCGATCTATATGGTAGAATCCAAAGGATTCCACCAAAGCCTTTTTGGCAGAATTTAGCTCCCACGTACGATATTTTTATTTTGGTCCGCCAATGTACATGGAATCAGGTTCGTAAACCAAGATCATGATCGTATAACTATAAAAAATATATACATTATATTTTATGTGAAAATTACTTAACTTGCAAACTTATAATTTAAAAAATTATCTCTCCAGTAAATATTCAACTAGATATGTGGTCTTCACGTTGCTTAATAATAAGGTCGGTAGTCGGTCCACCAGGAATACGACCGTCATTTTGGTTAGCCATATACAAAAAAAACTAACTATGAACATTTACGACTAAAATATAATAAGTCTGTCAATGATTTAAAAAACTAACTATTTTCATTTACGACTAAAATATAATAATTTTACTTATATTAGATTTTTGGGTTCTTTTCCTCCCGGTTGATCTTGTTGCTTGAAAGAAAGTGAATATAATGTTGTATATAGTGAGGAGAGGAGAGTGTTGTGAGAAAATGAGAGTATTATGGGGAGCTGATTTATAGAGGGAAAGGGGGGGGGTCTTGTGGGGGGTGTCTTCGAGGGAGGGGGGTCTTCAAGGGGGAAGGGATGGTCTTCGAGGGGGCAAAGGAGGGGGGTTCTCGGGTCAGCAGTATTGATTCTCCCTTCCCCGCTAAATTAATTTGCGAACGCTGCCCCCCCACCCCCCACGCCAATAGCCCGTCAACTGAGTTGGAGATCGCTGCCCCCAACGCCCCTAGTCCGCCAACTGAGTTGGCAAGCCCTCCTCTTTCGTTTGACCCCGCCAACTAAGTTGGCGAGATATCCCCCCGTTTGCAATTTCTCTAAACATTTTTCCTCAGCTGCGATTTGTCAAAATTTTGTCCCTTTAGATGAAAAAATTCGAAAAAAAATGGTTGCCACCTAGGAATCACAAACTTCTTATTTCAAAAAAAAATCTCCAATGCAAATATAAAATAAATTGTGAAGTTGACATGGCAATGACATATCAAAGACAATATTGATACCATAGTTCTTTTCTAACTCCTTTGGTTGTAACACAGAGACTGGACACCAAAGGATCATACAGGTTTGCCATTAACATTCCAGGGTGATACTTGCTTCACTACTACAATTGTTTCAGACTATATCCCAAAATAACAAATTTATATGCACAAAATGGCGAATACTTACTCTTCACTCCGGTCGCATCTTTATCAGGATTCTACAACCATCAATGATCCTAATGGATGAGTCCTTTTATTTGACTTCAAAGAGAACTTCAGCAGAAACCTTTTCTAGCTCCATGGTCCTAAACCCAATAGCATTTTTCTAGGTATACATGACAAAAGAATACTACTCCATAGGGAAAAACAAATATACCATTTGGCAAATATATAATTGGTCTGTGCTCCTTTACATTTCAATTCAATTTTATCAGATTTTACAAAAAAAACATAATGGCAAAAATCTATAAATTGAGCATCCTGTTCCAGAAGAAGAAAAGGAAGTGACACGACGATCTGTTCATCAACCATACTTTTTCCTTTTGATTTACTGCTATTTCACAAAGTATCGTTTCAATCTTACTCCAAGGTTTATTTGCAAAAATAAATATCCTTTGACAATAAGCCACAAATATTCCTTATTGGATGAAATAGCAAAGGAACTTCAATCTTGAAATAGAACAAACTAAAAGCAGAATATTCATCTTCAAGCTTTTCTGGGTAACTATTGCAAATAATCTGACAACAAACAAGAACAAATTGACATCAAGAATTTCCAGGCAATCCAAGTTCTGCGGCCCAAATTTAAAAGTTTACATCTGTTCCAGCCCTTATAGAATGCTCCTGAAACTAGAATAGTAACATAGATGGAACCAATTTATTAGGGGGCAAACAAGCAATTCATAAGAATAGATTACTAATACTCTGATCTATTCAACAATTTACAGCCAACTTACACATACATTATGAATACACAAAACATATGGCTTACTGCAATCTATGCAGTTACTGAAGCTGGAGCACAAAGGACTCCTTGTCTGATGTACAGATCCATCAATGCCAAGATGAATCAAGTCCCAGGAACCTAAGTAGAAGTATTTCTAGTACAATTACAACTACGCAACTAATTCTTCTCTAACCACCACCCCACCCCACCACCACCCCCCCCCCCCCCCCCCCCCTAACATTTTTCTCCTCTGGGGCTCCTAGTCATAGTTTAATTTGATGAACGAAACCTTCACATATAGCATTCAAAGCTACTAGTATACATTTTTGTCCACGATTCTAACAGATTGAAGCAGAACTTAATACCAAAATTTTGGGTGCCAATGGATCTCAACTGCAGCATGTTTATGAGCAAATGTATAAATGATAACGTCTCGAAGGCCAGCAAGCAATGGGGAAGTTAGAAGATTCACATGCATCTTATTGTTTCTCACAGCTGCAATGCCAAGTCTGGCTGCTGAGAGTCAATATGGATCCCTGATGAAGGCCGCGCTGGAGATCCAGGGGGTTGGAAACTAATGTTCAAGTCTGGAGGAAGTTGATCTTTCTGCTTACTATGCTGAACCATACCTTGCCAAGGAGATCGCAACCTTGACAAATCAGTAGTCATCAACTGGGGAAAAATGACCAATCCTTTGTTCTGGACTTGAGAAGCTTCACTAACACCATGAACTGACTCTTGCTTCATCTTAGAATCATCATGAATCATGGAAAGAGCAGGGATCTTCC